>JAQZBX010088657.1:0-12724 GCA_029593785.1 Cabassous unicinctus
AAAAAAAAAAAAAACCCTAAGTATAAATATGAGTTCTAACTTATAAAAACCCGGGATACCTCCTCATAAACCTGTGCATTAAGGAAAAAAAAGACTAGGTCAGGAGAAGATCTGGAGGTAGACAAGGAAGCACTCATTCTTTACTGGTGGGACTGGAAAATGGCCCATACCGCCACGGCTGTGAAAGACAGCATGGCAAGGTCTCAGGGAGCTATGTATGGAGGAAAAAGCCATGTTCCCAAGGGCATCATGTACAACTGCCACTTGACACAAAGAAAGGATGGTTCCTTGAGAGAAAGAGAGGGACCCACAATGGGTCTGTTGGATGTGGCTGCTACCCAGGAGGACCTCCTTGGCAGCCCTTCTCCTCTCCACATGACCTCATACCTAAGTCCCAAAAATGTGTCTCCAGGGCTCTGTACAACCGCCTCAAAGAGCAGGCCCATTTCCCAACCACATGGAATAGAAAGCATAGCCCCAATCACAAATGGGACTCACCAAACACAGGGAAACCCCAGAGGGTACAACTTGTGGGCCAAAATTAAAGCAGTGATTATGGGGTCCCTGAGAAACATGGAGGATGTATCGTGAACAGGATGGCTGTCCCCTCCTCCCAAGGGGGGCAGGGTGGTCTTGAACAATGTCTTGGGGGAACCTCGGGATCTGGTGGGTCACAGACAACCTTCACTGGGCCTCTCTCTTTGGCCAGCTCAAACCGGATTCAGGGTCCTGGGTGGTGGTGGTGGAGGCACTTAGAAAACAGGTGGAGTGTCGGGTTTGGGGTGGAGGGTCTGGGATGGTTCTGTTGTCATTAATTTTCTCTTCTGGAAATGAAACTTACCATTCATTCTACAATCTGGTCACCAGGAGGGGCAGGCTGCAAAAGTGAAACCAATCAGAATCCAGGGGCGAGATCCCAAACACAGCAGGCATGTGGTGGGTGGAAGGGTCATGGGGTGTGGGGCAGAGGCATGGTCATCCTCTTTAGAATTCATACCATGGCCTAGAAGGGATAGAAATTTGGAAGAGAGTGTAAAAGCCACCAGTCACCCGTCAAGCTCAGGAAGGAACTTGTTTCTCCTCAAATATGACACAACCCCTCTGCCACCTCTGGGAACAGTCACTTTGCCTTCCAAGAGCATAAATGCAACTCCGGTGCACTCTGGGAATCAGAAGAACACAAAGTGTACCACGTCTAGAGCACCTGCAAAAATTCACTTTATCATACACTCTGCAAACCTTGGTGGCTTGCCTTCAGGCTAGAGGCACAGAACTCAGGAATGAAACACAAGACCAGGGTTAGAGCTCCGTTCACGAGGTAGGTTCAATGAATTCTATTCCTAGAACCCTGAACAAGATTCAAGAGACGAATGGTCATAAGGGACTGGGAATAGAGTACCAGGTATTTCACTGTAAAAATGGCCAGATCCCCTTTAAGCCAGAAATTCACCAAACTCACGCATTTTTAGCCAAAGGCATAAGGATCAATTTGCAGGTCAAAGATTGAGGCAAAAATCACGCCCTCACAAGAAACATTCAATTGCTGTGTCTGGGATGCTTGCTTGCCTGAAAATGTGTTGGTCAGGGGAAACAATCATTCTCTGGTTACTTTGCAAAAGTTGTGATCCGGCATAAAAACCAAATGAGATATTTTTCTGACAGGCTTGAAAAGCGTGGCCTTCATTGCACATCTGTAAAATCTCTGGAATCCCCTGGGATATATTCTCGTACAGAAGCAACTCAGATGAACACAAGTCCTTACTCCTGGATACCATCTGGGATTGTTGACAGGGACTGTGGACTCTTTCAGACCCAAGTACTTTTATATCCGGTGGCTGCTACTAGATCTGTAAATCTCAGCTGAATTCTATATTTGCAGGGACCATGACATGGTTAGGAAGCCACATTCTTTGCCTATTCACCTTAAGATCATAAAATATACATTATTTTCTTCATTTTACATTTTATTGGAGCTATTCAAAAGAAATAGAAAGCCATATCACACTGCTATGATTACCTGCTCTGTGCATTCTCTGTAACTCACCTTGAAGCTTCCTCACCAAGCAATGTTTCTGAGCAGAATATCTTCAAACAAAAGCAGAGCTGGCTAGATGGTCCAGCTCCGTACCTCTCAGGCATTCTGTGAAAAGACAACAAACCCAAGTTCTTTTATGTAATAGCCTTCTGCATTTTAATTCTCTTTTCTTTTCTCATGATGCCCCTTCATTGGGTGGGAACCTGATATAAAATGAACGGAAGTCTTTATTTTTGAATTATCATGGAACCGTGTGTCTTTCAGTTCATCGACTTTGAGGCAGGTCATCTTGCAGGCTTGTTCCCACTCCTCTTTTTTAAGTTGACAGGATACCCAAGGCTGGAATTTTTTGGTCCCCTGGGCTAGAAGTATCCTAAAGCAACAAAATAGAGAGAAGGAACTTTTGATGGAATATCTCTATGTACAATCTGGTAAAATATGGTGTTTCTGTGTGTGTTTTATTGTTTGTTTTAAATGTGCATTGTCAATAAAGGTACAAAAAGTATAAATTTTAAAAAGCCTTTCAAACATACCTGCAAGTGTTGGAGACGATGTGGAGAAAGTCAGAGGGATGCTCATTCATTGCCAGTGAGATTGTAAAATGGCGAATGCTACCGCTGCCAAGTGGAAGACTGCTGGGTCTACAAGAAGCTAGTTGCAGCCACGTCACAGTGGCATGATTGACATACACCACCTGAAGTAAAGTGGGAGGGATCTGTAAAAGGAACTTGGATCTGGGTTCAATCTGGTGTACCTGGTCACACCCCTGGCCAGCCACTGACACTTCCTGCCATTGTCTGGCCCAACCACCAAAGCCCGGCCCCTTCCAACCTCACTGATTGCCATGGTTGCCTCTGATGCATGTACTGTTGTCCAGAGGTATCCTGTCCTGTTTCAGACACAAGGAATGCTTGATCCTGTGGTTCCAATGCATCGGTATCCCTTTCTTGTAATAAACATTTGCATTTTACAATGTGCATGTTACAAAGACACTAGGTTTTGCATTTGCCCTTTAGAGAAGGAAAGATAAATTATAGCCCTCATTTCACATCCTCTTTAGAGATATTCAAAAGGAAAAGGAAGTCCTACCACACAGCTATCAAGACTACCATCCTGCCAATTTTCTTTACCTCATCTTGCTGCTGCTTCAGCAGTCTGAATTGCTAGGTAAATACATACATATATTAAAAAGGGCTTCCTAAATTGTCCATTTCCACACCTCTTGTGCATTCTGTCAGAAGACAAGAACCCCCCTTATGCCTAAGTAGATATCTTCATTTATAAGTTGTTTCCATTAGTCAGGATACCACATAATTGAGTGGCTCCCTAATGCAGAAATGTACTAAAGATAAAGAACAAAACTATTGTACAAAAAACTTCCAACTTGTAGGGTGGGTGACCCACAACACTTTTACAGGTCAATGCTGCCCTCTACACTCTGCAGCCAAGGGAAAAGTTCGGTTGGAAAAGCTGCCTCATCGCCAGTGGAAGTGGGCCGGTGTGAATGGGTACTGTATTTACTTGGACCACAAGAGTCAGGTGACCCCAGTTTCAAAAACAGGCTGTGAAAGCAAGGAAGGAAACTGAAACTTGCCTAGCAGAAAGCCAGGATTTCCATGATAACTACTCTGAAATGTGCTGAAGCTCTTCAGAAATTCTGCCTAGAATACATAGAGCTTGGCGATGGACTTACAAACCCAAGGTGAATATGAGAAGGCTGTGGAGCATTCGAACAACACCTCTGCACCATGTAAAAACACAGAGCCGTGGTCACAAGTTTTATACTGAACTCTTCCACCCCAAGTATTCCAGGGGCTTTGGACCAAGCCTCAAACAATACTTCCGAGAATTGTTAAGTCCTCAAAGCTTGCCCGAAAACAATGCGGAATGAAAAACAAACACGGGATCCTGAAAGCTGAATTGAAAATATTTAAAAAATACTATGCATGGAAGATGAAGATCTCTTTGAGAATAAGGGCAACTCTGCTTGATACAGACTCGTGAACCACATTGAAGCCTACTCAGGTTAACTTTTTTTAATTTGTGTAAATCCACTGGTATCTGTTATATACTTTTGCCACTGAAGCATGTATTTTGATGATGACTTTGCATTTTATTAATACTCAATTTTCCAGTTACTGAAAATTGAAGCACCGTGGGTTTTGGGTTTTCCTAAAGCGCACATTTATAACATATGACCATGTAACATTACTTACTTAAAAATGCTGAGTCCTCCCTCTTAAAAGAAATGGGAAATTTTAAGTATACCTTTGATAAATCTGAAGAATTCATATTTTTAAAGCTAGTCCATTTTGCTATCCATGTGCAAATTTCACAAAGAGTTGATTGTTTATCCAAACTGATGTTTTAAATCTTTAGAGAGATTAAACTAAATTTATCATGTGAAAACGTGATGTTCTGTTCCCTGAGTATGTGGCGTGGCCCTCACACCACACTTTGTAAGCTGAAAGTCACAGGACTTCAATATTGGTAACTTCAGGGGCAAGAATTATCCTAAAACAGCAAAAGAGTTAGAACTTTTATGGAGCATCTGTATTTGTGATTTCTAAATGATAAAAGGTCTGTGTATTTTAATGATGTTAAGTTGTCCAAAGGTCCCTGAGTTTTTGAATTAAAAGTAGAAGGCTAGGGCAGGAGAGGATCTGGAGGTAGACAAAGAAGCACTAATTCTCTACTGGTAGGATTGGAAAATGTCCCATACCACTACAGCTGTGAAAGAGAGCATGGCAAGATCTCTGGAAGCTATGTATGGAGGAAACAATGATGTTCCCAAGATAATGATATACAACTGTCACTTGACTCAAAGAAAGGATGGTTCCATGGGAGAGGGCCCATGTCAGGCCTGGTAGGATGCGCCTGCTAACCAGGAGGACCTCCTTGGCACCCATTCACCCTCCCGTCAGCACTACAAACATAACTCCTGAAAATGGGTGTCCAAGGCTCCGCACATTTTCTCCAAAGAGCAGGCCCAATTCCTGACCACATGGAACACAAAGCATAGACCCAGTCACAACTGGAACTCAGCAAACCCGGGGAAACTCCAAGGTGTACAACTTGTGGACCTAAATTAAAGTGGCCATAAGGGACCCAAGAAACAAGGAGGACATATCATGAATGGGATGGCTAGCCCCTCCTCCCAAGGGGGGATGGTCTGGACAATGTCTTGGGGGAACCCCAAAATCTGGTGTGTCACAGACAACCTCCCTTCGGCCTCTCCCTTTGTCCAGCTCAGACTGATTTCAGGGTCTTGGGTGGTGGTGGTGGGGCACTCAGAAAACAGGTGGAGTGTCAGGTGTGTGTTGGAGGGCCGGAGATGCTTCTGTTGTCCTTTGATTTTCTCTCCTGGAAATGAAGTGTACCCTTCATTCTGCAATCTGGTCACTATGGCAGGCAGGCTGCAATAGTGAAACCAATCAGAATCCAGATCTGAACTCCCAAACACCCCAGGCATGTAGGGGGTGGAAGGGGCGTGGGATGTGGGGTGGAGGCATGGTCATTCTCTTTAGAATTCCTGCCTTGGCCTTGAATAGACAGAAATTTGGAAGGGAATGTAAAAGCCACCAGCACAAGGAGTCAGCCATTAAATTAAGGAAGGAGCTCATTTTTCCTCAAATATAACACAACACCCCTGCCACCTCTGGGAACAGCCATTTTGCCTTCCAAGAACACAAATGCAGCTCCAGTGCACTCTGGGAATCAGAATAACACAAAGCATACCATGCCCAGAGCACTTGCAAAAATTCACTTTGTCATACACTCTACAAACTGCGATGGCTTACCTTCAGGCCAAAGGCACACAACTCAGAACTAAAATGCAAGACCACGGGGTTAGAGCTCAATTCAAGAGGTTGGTCCAATTGATGAGGGAGGCGCCAGGATCCCAACCCCACCCTTAACATAAACCCACAGCTTTAAAAAAATAAACTCCCATTGGTCCTTGGTCCCTCTCTCCCCTCGTTCCCCCCCTTTACTCCATGGAATCCATGTCAGGAAGACAAGTACCCCAGGATGCCCCTTTGAATTGAAATTTACAACTCTATACAGGTAATGACTCTTTTCCTCCCTAATGGCCTTCTGCCTTTAGAAAGATAAGCTAACCTTACTCTCTGCCTTTGTAACCCTGCCTGCCCACTTGCTCAGGAATTTGCCCACTTAGTGTACCTATATAAACTTATGAAAATCAGAAAACAGGGCTCAGAATTTGGAGAGTGAACTCTCCTTTGGGCCCATGCGTAATAAAACTTTGTTCATCCATGCTCCCAAGAATGCCATTTGAGTTATTTCTGGCTGGGCACAGCATTTTGGTTCCCTGACCGGGAAACCCAACCAAGCAGGCCCATTGTGCCTCTGGCTTGGGGCTGATGGGTGTGGTCAATGGCAATCTCTGAGCAAATGAGGTGGGTGCCACCTGTCCTGTTGACAGAACTTCCTTCTGAGGCGGTCCCCACAGTCCATGTCCCTACACCACGGCTTAACTCAGTGGGGAGGCAGACTGAACAGTACCAGAAGAATCCGGAAAGGTAAAGCCCCAGGTGCCAAGCCCTCAGTCAGTCCCATCACTGGACAGAAGAAGAGACTGATCACCTCCTGAAGTCTTGAGTACAAAGATTCCAGAATAGGGCAATCCCTGTGGGAGGGATTTCAAAACCTCTGAGTGACTGTGTGAATAAGCGAGGATGGCAGAGACTTGCATCTGCCGTACGAGTCTGTGACTCCTTGGCATATGCTACAGAGCCAGTGTGGGCCCCAACCTGTTTTCCGCAGCTATGTCATATGGCATAATGGCCAACCCAAAATTTGCCTGGGCACCTTAGCTAAGATGAGCCTAAGTTCTCGCAAGAGACATGGACAGGCAGGCATTAGAATGATCTCAAAAGAGGCAATGCCTTTGTCTGTCTCGCACCACTGACTCAGGGTGTGGATTTAACACTGTTAATCTCTGTGGGAGGGACTGCATAACCTCTGAGTGACTGTGTGAATGAGTGAGGATGGCAGAGGCTTGTTTCTGCCATACCAGTCTGTGACTCCTCAGTGTATGCTACGGAGCCAGTGTGGGCCCTAACCTGTTTTCCGCAGCTACATCATACAGCATAATGTCCAACCTGAAATTTGCCTGGGCGCCTTAGCTAAGACGAGCCTAAGTTCTTGCAAGAGACATGGACGGGCGGGCATATGAGTGGCCTTGGAAGAGGCAACCCCTTCCTTTGTCTGTCTTGTGCCACTGATGCAGGGTATGGGCTCATCACAGTCAAAACCTACTGTCTTAAATTGCATGCTCAAGAATTTCAAGAAGGGTTTTTTTGGAGATTATGGCATCCGGATGAACCCCAGCACCCTCCAAGCCTTATGTGAAGTAGAGTGGCTCACTTTTAATGTTGACTGGCCCTCAGAAGGGACCCTGAATATGGCCAGGGCTCGTGCAGTGTGGCTGGTGGTCACAGGAACTCCTGGCCACCCCGATCATTTTCCCTACATCGACTCTTGGTTGGAGATAGCCCAGACTCTGCCCCGTTGGGTTCGATTGTGTGGTGGAAAAAAGGGACAGAGCAGGGTCTTGGTTGCACAGGGATTGGGGCTCCAAAAGCCAGTCATTCACCAGGGGTCCTCAGAGGAGGACCCACCCCCACTCCTACCGCCATATGCTCCAGCCGCTCTAGCCTCTCCTCCTGTCCCGGAAGCACAGGCAGATCTCCCAGAAAAACGCCCACCTTTGGTATCTCCTCCTAGCCTGGGAATACAGGCAGATGTCCCAGCAACACCTCCACCTTCAGCCCCTCCGGGGACATTGACCCCTCTAAGGAAAGCCCTTCAACCACACTGGCAAGAAAACTCCAGTCGGCAAAACCCGCATTACAGATGCCCCTCTGTGAAACACAGAGTCTGGCCCAGATTGGCGAAAATGGGACCATCCAACCTGGGAAGACTGTATTATACCACCAGCCCTTCACAACTACAGACCTATTAAACTGAAAGCACCACACCCACTCCTACTCAGAAAAACCCCAGGCCCTTACTGATCTCATGGGATCCATTTTCCAAACCCACCATCCTACTTGGGATGATTGCTGCCAACTCTTCCTGACTTTATTTAATACAGAGGAGAGATGATGAATTCTAATGATTGCCAGAAAGTGGCTGCAAGAGCAGGCCCCTACTGGCGTTTTAAACCTGGAAGATTGGGCACAAGAATTGGCACCGGAAACCCAACCTAACTGGGACGTCAACACTGGAAAGGGACTGGCTGCACTCCAGCAATACCGGGAAGTGCTCCTCTGAGGGGTCAGAGAGGGGGCAAAATGAACCACAAACATGACAAAGATGACTTTAGTTACTCAAAAGCCCGATGAGTCTCCAGGAGATTTCTATGAATAGCTTTGTGAGGCCTTCAGAATCTACACTCCTTTTGACCCAGAAGCTCCGGAAAATGAGAGGATGGTGAATGCTGCCTTTGTTGCACAGGAAGCAATGGACATTAAAAGAAAACTCCAAAAATTAGAAGGGTTTGAGGGCATGAACATCTCTCAACTACTGGAATTCGCCAACAAAGCATTCGTTAATTGAGATGAAGCCGCCGAACGAGAAGCCAAGATGCGAATAAAACATCAAGCCTCCCTACTAGCAGCAGCCTCAGGAAATCCTGACCCTAGCAGATGAGAAGGACCACCTTGAAAAGGGGTGACAAGCACCAGAAGAGTGCCGCTGGCCAGAGACCAAAGTGCTTACTGCAAAGAGAGTGGACACTGAAAAAATGAGTGCCCCCAAAAGACTCAGGCACATAGAGGGAACATCCCTAAAGGGAAATACCAACCTGAGCCCCAAGACCATCTGCTCAGGCTGGCAGGACTCAACCCTGAATAGGGTCGACCGGGCTCATTGGAACTTGGCCCCATGAGCCCACGGTCAAACTACAAGTCAGGGGCCAGTCAGTGATTTCATGGTGGACACTGGCGCTGAATATTCTGTGGTCACAGCCCCCATTGCCCTCTTTAGTGGAAAAACTGCTAATATCATAGGAACGACTGGGTCCAAGTCAAGCCAATGGCCTTTTTGCCAGTCAAGAACTTGCCAGCTCAGTGGCCACAAAGTAACTCATGAATTTACTTGCTTGAATGTCCACTTCCCCTGCTTGGTAGTGACCTCTTAACCAAACTGGGTGCCCAAATTACCTTCAAACCTGAAGGGCCAGCAAGCTTAAGCCTCGGGACCGGCCTCACTCTCCTCATCACCGTGCCCCAAAGCGAAGAATGGAGACTTCATGTGGAAGGAAGTTCAGGACAGAATCTGGAAAAACTGCTGGAACTTTTCCCCCAGGTTTGGGCAGAAAAAACCCCACCAGGAATGGCACGGAACCATGCAGCCATCATCATCGACCTGAAGCTTGGAGCAATCCCGATCCAGCAGAGGCAGTATCCGATTCCCCATGAAGCGCAATTGGGCATAGCCAAACATATGGATATCCTGAAGAAAGAGGGGATCCTAATCGAATGCCAGTCACCTTGGAACACCCCAATATTGTCAGTAAAAAAGCCAGATGGGACCAGATATTGACCAGTGCAGGATTTATGAGCCATTAATAACACCACTCTCAACTTACATCAGGTTGTTCCCAACCCATACACCTTGTTAGAATAGCTGCTGCCTGAAGCTACCTGGTTCACTTACCTGGACCTAAAAGATGCCTTCTTCTGCCTATGGCTGCCCCCCTCCCCGAGCCAGACTCTGTTTGCCTTTGAATGGGAAGATCCCAAAACCTGGCAGAAAACTCAGCTAACCTGGACCCAGCTTCTGCAGGGCTTCAAAAACTCCCATACCCTTTTCAGGTAAGACTTGGCAGCAGATTTGGCCACCTACTCCCAGGAAAACTGCAGATGTGCTCTCTTACAATATGTAGATGACCTCCTACTTGCCAGTGAAATCGAAGAGGACTGCTGGACAGGGACCCAGACTCTCCTACAACTTCTAACACAGACTGGGTACAAAGTATCTTGGAGAAAGGCCCAGATATATAAACAGCAAGTCAAGTACCTGGGGTTCAGCATCACATAAGGGCACCTGATGCTCAGACCTGAATGAAAAAAAGTGATCTGGACCATCCATACCCCCACCACAAAAAGAAAGCTTCGCAAGATCCTCGGGGCTGCAGGGTTCTGCTGCATCTGGATTTCTGGGTTTGCAGCCATGGCCAAGCCCCTTTACAAAGTTTAGGCAGGTCTGGAAAAAGAGCCTCTTGCCTAGGGAGAAGCTCAACAGGGGGCCTTTCAAATCATCAAAAGACAACTTGGCCAAGCCCCTGCCTTGGGGCTCCCAGATGTAACTTGAAACTTTAACTTATTCATGCATGAAAAGAACAGAATAGCATTGGGGGTTCTCAAACAGTCAGCCCCTGGGAAAGACCTATTGCTTACCTCTCCAGGCAGCTGGACTCCATGGCTGCAGGGTGGCTGTCGTGCCTGAAAGCCTTGGCAGCAACCATGACCTTTGTCAAAGAAACCGACAAATTAACTCTTGGACAGGCAATTCACATTATGGTGCCACATGAAGTCACTGCCCTAATGAACTCACATGGGCATCATTGGATATTGAATCCCTGGCACTTACATTATCAAGGTTTACTCTGTGAAAAACCCAGAGTGACAATAGAAATGTTGTGCAGTCTAAACCCTGCCACCTTTTTGCCAGAGGAGGAAGGGGCTCCAGAACATGACTATGTCGAAGTGACAAAAGAAGTTTACGCCAGTCGCCCCTACCTCCAAGACAAACTGCTCCCTTCCCCAGATCAGACAGTATTTACAGATGGGAGCAGTCTTGTGAAAAATGGGGAAAAGCTTGCTGGATATGCATTCACCACTACCGAATGGGTGGTGGCAGCATCATCTCTACTGCAAGGATGGTCTGTGCAATGGGCAGAGCTCTGGGCACTGGTCCGAGCCCTGCAGCTAGCTGCCGGGCAAGTGGTAAACATTTACACTGACTCTAAGTATGCATTTGCTACTATTCATATCCATGGGGCAATTTATAAAGAAAGAGGTCTCCTAACTGCAGGGGGAAAGGAAATCAAAAACAAAGAAGAAATTCTCCAACTATTAGAAGAAATCTGGAAACCAAACAAAGTTACCATCATCCACAGCCAGGGACATCAGAAAGGAATGGATATGGTCGCTCAAGGAAACAGGTTAGCTGACAAGGCAGCTTGGCAAGCAGCTGAAGGAACCCACGGAATACAAGTCTCAGAATTAACACCACAGCTGTCCGTCTTAGGACAAGAGACTGATCAACTAAGCTATACCCGGGAAGAACAGGAGTGGGCGGAAAGAGAAGGGGGAAGCTGAACCCCCAAAGGAGCTTGACTGCTCCCAGATAACCAGATTTTTGTACCAAAAGGAGCCACTCATGCCCTCATCCAGTGATACCAGCAACTCACCCACCTAGGAAAAACTGCACTAGAAGTCTTGCTTGGGAGATACTACTACACAGACCGGCTGACTTCTCTCTGTGCCACCATCAGCAGGCAGTGCCAAGTTTATGCTAAAAAAAACTCCTTGCAGGGCCCCCGTACACTGGCAGGTGTCCACACACAGGAACGACCCCCTTTGAAGATATCACAGTATATGGAAGTGAAACCAATTTGGGGGTACAAATATCTGTTGGTGGTGATATGCACCTTTTCAGGTTGGGTTGAAGCTTTCCCCACTCACACCAAGAAGGCAAGAGAAGTGACTAAGGCTTTACTTAGAGAAATCATTCCACAACACGGGCTGCCACTTTCAATTGGAAGTGACAGTGGCCCGGTCTTCGTGGCTGTCCTAGTCCAAGAACTAGCAAAAATATTAGGAATCAAGTGGAAACTCCATACCGCTTACAGGTCCCAGAGCTCAGAGAAAGTTGAACACATGAATTGAACCCTCAAAGTCACCCTAGCCAAATTTTGCCAGGAAACTGGTCTTCCTTGGGTAGACTTACTTCCCTTGACCCTTCTCTAAGTTAGGTGCACCCCAGGACCCACTGGCTATTCACCCATTGAAATTCTATTTGGGTGGCCACACCTAGTTGTCTGGGCCTTCAGAGGAAATCTCAAACTTCTGGCAGAGGCTAGCCAATATTCCATTCTCCAGCAGCTGGGGAAAACTCTAGCCGAAATACATAAAACTCTCTTGTCCTGGAATCTCATCCCCCTGGGACACCCAGTGCACCCCCACCAGCGGGGGGACCTAGTCTGGGTCAAAGACTGTAAAAAAGAACCCCTTCAGCCTTCCTGGACAGGTCCACATACTGTGATACATGTAACTCCTACTACTATTAAAGTTGCAAGCATCGCCCCTTGGATCCATCATTCCAGGGTCAAGAAGGCACATCTCGATAAAGAGCAGGAGAGCTGGACAGCTGAACCTGTACCCAGCCACCCCTTGAGAGTGTGAGTCACCCGGGATCCTTGAGCACTGACCTCATCAAATGCCTGCTGAATGGACCCCTGCTCCTGCTGGATCCTGTGCTTATACAGCCTGCTTGCCTTGGTATTTGGAGTTGGACTCGCTGCTGTGGCCCCTGCAGACTGGACTGTTGTGAATAGAGCCCTGATTGCAATTGCTTACTGGTATATAATAGGATGTTTCTGTGCCTTAACTTGCTTGTCCTTTACTTCCTTGCCCCCTCCCCAAGAGCTGATACCCA
>JAQZBX010088658.1:0-12718 GCA_029593785.1 Cabassous unicinctus
AAAAAAAAAAAAAAAAAAAAAAAACTTGCAGCTTGAGTATAACCGTGGGAAAGCTGTTTAAACTCTCTGAACACTAGTTTCTTCATTTGTAAATTGGGGATAATAATAAGTATCTAAAGAGGTTACGGTGAAAATCAAATGAAATAATATATGTAAAGTGTCTGACATAAAGTAGATACTCAAGAAATATTTTGGAGAGGTTGCTACCTACTGGGAGAAAGACATGGAATTTTCAGCCAGTCACACTTGGGTTTGAATGCTAGCTCTGCCGCTTTAGCTGGGCCTACTTGAGCAAGTTACTTAAATTCTCCAAACCATAGATTCTACATATACAACACTTGACACACAGCAGATGTTCAATACATGTTTGTCTTCCTTGGAATTCTGGTTACGTATGCATTTCCAATTCTTTCTGACTATCAAAGTCCTATAATGGCAACGTGTCTGCAAGGAGAGGTGAGAGGTGGGGAGTGTAACTGGAAGAATGAGGCTTGATATTTATATTTTGTGATATTTTGCAATATTTATATTTTGACACCTTACTCAATATTTTTCCAATGGAATGTCATTTCTGAAGAAAGAACAGCTTTAGTTTAGGAGGTCAAAGAGAAAACTTTACCAACAGGCTGATATATGGCTATTAATTAATAATACTGCTATATAAATGGCCATATAAAGCTTGTTAACAAACTCTTAATTTTCAGATAGAAAAATGAGTAAAAACTCTTAATTTTTAGATTAAAAAATCTTACTGAAATAAGTAAGACATTTACTTACATAAATTACATGTGCTCCCCCCCAAAAGGAAAAAAATCACTCTATATTCTACCATCAAGAGATAATCACCATTAATTTGCTGCCACTTTCCAGATATCTGTAACTTTGTGTGTATAGCTCTATTTATATCTATATAAATACATGTTATGCACAGTAAATACCTTTTTTCCTACTTAACAATAGCTCATAACCTATTTCTATGTCACTACAATGTCTACTCAACATTGTTTTAAACGACTCAAGGGAATTCTATTGTTAGAATGTACCAGGATTTTATAGTAAATCCTTTTGTTGGACATTACGTCCAAAAAAACTTTGTTTCTAAAAATCAAGATGCTAATTCTATGGATGCATATCTGATTGATGACCTAGAGGTGCACAGAGTGAGTTTAAATAGTGTGAGTGTGCAAACGTGAGCTTCTGGGAATAGGTTGATATAATATCTACTTATGGTCATGTGTACCATGGAAAAAGAGCAGGGAAAGTGAAGCATTGTCAGAGGATTATTTTCACCTTAAATGTGTTGGGACAAATGATGTTTAAAGTCTTAATGGAGCATCAGTCACCTTGGTGGACTGAATTGTGTACCCCAGCTTGGACACGTTCTTGGTCTTGGTCACATCCTGGTGGGTGTGGACTCATAGAAAATAAGGTTTCTTTAAGATGTTTTCTTCAGGGAGCAGATGTGGCTCAAGCAGTTGAGCGCCTGCCTCCCACATGGGAGGTCCCGGATTTGGTTCCCGGTGCCTCCTGATAAAACAAAAACAAGCAACAAGCAAAACTGATGAAAACAAACAAACAAACAACAACAACAACAAAAAACTCGGGGACGCCTATGTGGCTTGTTGGTTGAGCACTGGCTTCCCACATATGAGGTTCCAGGTTCAATCCCTGGCCCCTGGTACCTAAAAAAAAAAGATGCTACTTTAGTTAAGGTGAGGCCCAACTGAATCAGGGTAGGCTTTAGTCCAGATTACCAAAGTCCTTTATAAACAGAGTGAAAGTCAGAGAAGGAAGCCACAGGGAGCAGTCAGAAGCTAGAAGTCCAGTGGAACCCAGAAGAAAAAGGAGAAGATACTGCCATGTGCATTGCCATGTGATGGAAAAGCCAAAGACCAAAGATCAGCAGCAGCCAGCTCCAGGATGCTACAGTATTTTTGGGGAAAGCACTGCTTTGCTGGTACTTTGATTTTGGACTTCTAGCTTCAAAACCATGAACCAATAAATTCCTGTTGTTTAAGCCAACACATTGTGTGGTATTTGTTTTAGCAGCTAGGAAAAAAACCACTTACCTATACAAGGATATATATATCACTTGGAATTATTGTGTTTTCAGCATCAGCTAAGGACTCCCACCTTGGAGTTCAAGAGTCTCAGGAGACCCCTTTTCTGTCTTAGCAATTAGAAAGAATTGACTTGTAAGTTTATGACCACCCAAGGATGATTGTGTGGAATTTGAGTTTTAAGGAAGATGATTACAAGTCTAAATAAGCATTTTGTTTCTATTTAAAATCAGAGAGGTGTTTTTTTGAGAGAGATCTACATTTTTAGCATATTATCATTATATTCATGTAGGGATAAAATGTCCAGTCCATCTCTCTCTCTCTCTCTCTCTCTCTCTCTCTCACTTTCTTTCTCTCTCATTCTTTATGCTCAGAAAACAAAAGTGTCTTTCATGGAATCAAATATCCAGCTCGGAAAATGTGTCATGCTTACCAGTTCAACTCAGAAGTATGAAAAAGGTGAAGTGTGCTTAGCTTCTCACAGCTTTTTCCTTTTCCCTGCTCCCAGATCTGTGAGTCACCATTCTGGGTGAAAAATATTTGGAACAAGAATTATTCCTGGCAAGTCATGTTATTAGAAAAAGTCCCTATCACTCAAAGAGATGACCCTTATCTCTTTCTTTACTAGAAGAATGCCTTGCAGTAGTTTTTCATCTAGCCCAGAATAATTCCTTATGCTTCACAGGGATTGCTTTCAAGTGATTGTGTAAATACCACTGCCTCATTTTAATGTAAAGGGCTGCTTTTTAGTTTTTTGTTTAGTTGATGTTGATAAATCCCATCAGTTTGGTTTCATAAAGAGAGGTCCTGACAACTTTATTAAGAACACTAGTTTAATATAATGATTCATGGACTAAATGCCTAGACTAAAATATATTAAAAAAAACACAAAACAATTGCGTGAATAGATAATATATGTATTACCATTTTCACTAGGGGGTACATGCACAGAACATCACGATAAAAATCTCTCAGATCCACTGAGAAAATTAAAACCATCAATCTGACACTTAATAAGTTCCCTGACTATATTAAGTCTACTTTGTTAGGAATATATGTATTATAAATAGCCATATTGCCACCCACATTTTCCCACCCACATCTCCCTTCCCCTGCCCTCCAATAAGCAAATATGTCTTACCTCATATGAGGGCCAAAAGATGTTTGCATTGGCTCTCTGTCTGACTTTAAGGTAAGAACAAAGATTTTTAGTGGCCACTCTGCTAATGAAATCACTCTTACTCTTACTTCATGATTTTTCCTGCCACCATTAATTAGAAAATTGGAGGGAATTCATTCTCTTTCTATTCACCATTTTTGTGCCATTTCTCCCCAGTTTTTCTTAATGTTGATGGTAACTTTTGCTTTCGTTTGGGCCGGCTTATTTAGTAGCCATGTCTCATAGTCACTTTGCGTTAAGTAGCATTTCTACAAGTCTCTCATGATGCTTCCAGAAAGCAGGATGATAAAAATATTATCCTAGGTTCCCATAGCATCATTGATATGTTTAGGCAAACTAGACCCGTATTCGTCTACTTAACTATGGTAATTAGTTGAAAAACAGAAGAGTTAGAGTAAACAGTTTTATGTCCACATGCTTAGTATGGGGAAGTGACTGAGGAGTGGAGTGTGTATTTTGGTTAAGAGAATGTTTCAGGCATGTTTTCTTTTCCATATTGATTATAATTCAGCCACCCCAGAAACCTGAATAGTCAAGTTTGGAAGTATTATTGGCTTTGGAAAGACTGATATTTTTTCAATCATATATTTTTAAAAAACCATTCATGAGCTTCCTTATCTATGAAAAAGAAATCAAGATTTATGCCAAAGAGAGTCTCACATGGGTGATTTATGGGCACTAAATATAAGAAATGAAGAATTCCTTTGTTTTTCATAGTAAAATAATTTTGTGTATTGGGATATCATTTTTCAAAATGCTTAATTTTCTAAACAAGTTGCCAAAAAAATACTGGGGAGGGATTATTGAGATATCAATAAATAGCATTCTATTTTCCTGCTTTTGTTAAGTGGAAACAAAGCCAATATATAGAAACCTATAGAGAAACATGGGAGTTTCAAGTCAATTGCTGCTTCAATTTTAGGTATAGCACTAGGAATGTCTTTGCTCTTTTACTGGAAATTTGCACTTAAAATCCATAGAATGCCCCTATGGGAGCTGGCCCACATCCCAGGGCTAATGGTCATTCCCTCATGTCCACACTGATTTTCAGATAGCAATCAGATGTACAGATACCCCATGTTCCACAGAACAATTTGAAAAATTCTCAGGTGTATAGTTGAAAGAAAAAAATCACGTCTAATAGATGACACACGTGAAAGCATTGCCAATCCTGTTGTCACATGTTTTCTTTAAGAAGCAAAAGCAGACACTCACAGACTACTTTGTTAAAAAAAAAAAAAATCAAGATAACATAGGTTCAAAGATTCAAATACATTAGAAGTCTATAAAGCAGAAAGTAAAGTTCCCTCTCCCTATGATTGGCCTCATTCTCCGAAGGCAATCTTAATAAGAGGAGTTTGGCATATATATATTTCTAAACATTTTGTTTGGCCTAGGAAAAAGGCATACACACACACACACACACATTGTTTACAATAATTGGGTAATACGCATACTTTTCTGTAACTGACTTTTTATCATTTAATATTTTGTAAGTTTGTTTCTAGCCATTGCAAAGAGACCTACCTCATTTGTTTTCATGTGTGCATAGTATTCCATTTTATGGAGGGCCCACAATATATATATCTCATTCTCTCTTGAAAGGTAAAGAATATGCTGGTTACTTTATGTTTGCCTGCCTTATCAATTATTCTCTGACCTTATCTGCATTTCTCTACACCCCAAAGTGGAGGCTGAAACCTGGCTTCTAGTTGAATTTCGTTAATGGGAAGCATGGAAGATTTGGAGAAGAGGAAAGAACTCATGGCATTTCTCCCACCCCCTTCCTCTCTGGGCTGCATTTTCTGGCTGTGACTGAGCTCCTCCATAAATAAAGCTCTGGGCAACGGCTCCTTCTCCATGGCTCCATTTCTATTAATGTATTTCTTTCCTTTGCAGATGGCAATGATTTCCCACAATTGATAGTCTACGTGCCTCATCCTCTCTTACTAGTTGTGCTGTGCTGGTAAATGTTTAACAATTGGCTCTCCATAAAAACAATAAAGAAGGCCTGACTTTAGTGTTTGCCAATTTTTATAGGTGTAAATACTCTCAGAATGGCTGATTTCAAGATACCAACTTGAATGCAGTGTTGGAAAGAGAGGTACATAAGCCAATTCCAGCATGCCACCACCCTCATACTTCCTTTGTAAGTTAATTACTTTATTAACTTCAACTACCAGACTTGATTTTGTTGTCAGAACTCTGACTGACCTAGATGATTTCTTTTTGGGTTTGTTTTGCTGCTATTACATATAACAGTTGTGCAGCAAATATCCTTTTTATATATGTCTTTGCACACATATGCAAGTATTGCTGGAAGTTAAATTCTGAGACGTGGGTCAAAGGTATGCCAATGCAACATTTTCGTGGATATTGCCTAACTGCATCCTAAAAGGTTGACTCAATCTATAATCCCTCAACCAGCTCCAAAAATACCGTTCTGAATAACTTCATCAACACCAGATACTTAGAATTTTTTAAAAAAATTTGTGCTATTAGCAAAAATGATACCTTGTTGCATTAACTTGCATGTTATTATTTTTTAGTGAGGTTGAAAATCACTTTATAATTTTATATTTATTGAATTTCTTCTGTAAATTAGGGGACTCAGTAGGTTGGTGTCTGAATCCCCCTGGTTACAGAGTGGTAGGTTGGCGGCTACTCCACTGGCAGCAGTGAAGGAGAGATAGCCATTTAGTTTGCCTGGGAAATGGCTGTGTGAGTGTTTCCCATGGACAGAGGTGGGCAATTCACAAGAGAGAACTAGCAGGGAAGTGGTTTAGATGAAGGCCAAAAGGACTGCATGGAGGCAGTCTGTTAGATTCCCAAGGGACTATAGAAGAAAGAGCTGACAACCCAGAGGTGGGAAGTTCCCTGTATTGAGAGTTCTTCAATGAATCCACAAAAATGCCCAGAAGAAACTGAGGGTCAAACATCCATCCACCCTAGAAAGCACACAGATATCTGAAAACAGGACCAGTCCACATTTTCATTCACACATGGGGAAGAATTCTCACCGAATAAATTTTACAGGGACAGAGGAAGACTAAAATAAATTAGCTTTTAAATTATATCCATCAGTCCCATGTGCTCCAACAAGTGACTCTCAAATGAAAGTTTCTAGCCCAGACCAACATGTGAACTCCAGATTCGTATTTCTGATTCCTAGATCTCCTCCCAGACCCATTTTCTTTCTAAGACCTGCCTCAAAATGCAAATGTTCCAAATTGAAATTAACTTTCTCCATTGCCCTCCATCAAGGTTGCCATCACATTTCAATAAAGACAACTGCTCTTAAAGCTGTTGCTCATTTCATAAACTCAGCAGTCAGAGTCATCTTTATTCTTTTCTTCTCATCCCACCCTCTAGGAAATAAAACTCCTAAATATATTTCATATCCATCCACTTCTCTTTGTCATCACTTTGTCCCAGCTACCTTTATCTCAAGTCAGGTCTACTGCAATTACTTATTTACTGGCCTCTCTGCATCCTCTCTTGGCTTCTTCCAGTTCATTCTCTTACACAGCAGCCAAAATGATCATAAAATAAAGATCTGATCATATTCTTTCTGTTTAAAATCCTTCATCATTTCCACATTAGTCTTGGGGTTAAGATCCAAATCCTGAACATAATCTGTGGCATCCTGAATATCCAACTCCTGCCTTCATCACCATCATCACCTTGCCTCATTCGCCCCATTCTCAGTGGTCTTCATCCATATGGCCTTGCTTCAGTCCCAGAAAGCTCAAGCTCATTTCTTACACAGGGATTTGAACATGTTCTGTCTGATACTATCTTCCCTGCTATCGCCTCTCTAAGCTTCAGCTTAAATTTGATTTGTTTTCTGATTCCCCCAATCCAGACTATATTCCCCTATTATGCACAATAATATCTTATTTTTCCATCTTTATGACCCTT
This sequence comes from Cabassous unicinctus, assembly GCA_029593785.1. Classification (NCBI taxonomy): domain Eukaryota; kingdom Metazoa; phylum Chordata; class Mammalia; order Cingulata; family Chlamyphoridae; genus Cabassous; species Cabassous unicinctus. The sequence continues at coordinate 7,162 of JAQZBX010088658.1, forward strand.
ATTGTAATTATAATTTAAATATATTTTATGTAGTTATTTGTTTAATGTTAATCTCTGCCCACCTAGACTATAAGCTCCCAGGAGAATAGGGGCTATATTTACCATGTTCCCCACTGTATCCCCAGCATCCAAGTCAGTGTCTGCCATGCAGAAGGGAACTGATAAATATTTGTTGCATAAATGGCTGAAAAATTCTGGTACTAGAATTATACCAGAGTAGGCCCAGGGGAGTGTATACCTAAGTCAAGGACATAAAAGGGTGCTCAGCTTCTGTGTTTCCTTCTGTCTCCTACAAAACTTCACTTTGAGCCTATAGCTCTGTCCTAAAAGTTGGGACTCATATTAAAAAGGTACCTAATATAGAGGTAGAATTGTTTTCTCCATTAACTTGATAAAAGCAAGGAGTTGACCATTTTCACCTAAGATCTAGTTCAGATCTTCTGTCACTTCTGCCAAAAGCATCAATTAGGAGAGGTAGGGGTAGAAGGGAAGCAATAGCAAGATTTTAACATCATCATCAATTGTTTAAGTCCCCTAGCTCCAATATATGATTACATTAAAATTAACTTGTTTATTTAATGGATGTCATCTATAACAGGGTGATTTGTGTAGAGGAAACAAATAAAAGTTTTGTTTCAAGTTTTTACTTTTTGATGATGTAGATTCAGTCTGGAGTATTTTAGGACCACTACAGTCCTTGCCCAAATATGGTGACAGAGCACTTTAGGTTAAGGAAACTGGCTTGAATTTATGGTTTGAAACCCAGACTGAATGTAACAAGACCGCAGTGAGTCAGTGTGTGTGATTGTTCCAGAAGTTTGGGTGAATGCCAGTCATTCAGTGCTTGCCATTTCCAATGATATTTCAAAACATGAATAATTTAAAAGTCATCGTTAAATAACAATAAAAAAACTAAAATAACAGTGGCAAACTCAAGTTAAAGATGTAAAACATACATTCAGATTGCTTAAAAATAAAAGTCATTGTAATATCATTTATGTCCACCAAGATTATTTTTAATAAGCAAAGTGCCTTCATTACAAAATCTGGCAAGACAGGAATTTAAAACAAAGTGTTGATTATTCAATATAGGATATAGAATCAAAGAAGCTTGTCAACACACTCAGAATTAGAATTTATAGAGCCCTCATTTATTTTTGGTCTTTTTCTAGAATGCCAAGTCAATATTTATAGAACTAAGTGGCAGCCAGAACTGTGTGGCATGTGGCTACTTTAGATGGTGTTTCCGGAAAGATCTCTGTCCCGCACCCAGCCAAAATTATCCTTTATATATACACAGGGCCTAGAATGTTCACCATTAGACATTGATATACTTAAATTCCTCAGGGTTAAAGCATCCTGCCTTCTATGAAAATCCAGACATCTCTGGGAAAAGCAGAAACATATCATTTTGTAATCACTGCCAACAAATCTGGAAATAAAAGACCAGAAGTTCCATTATCAGAATTCATTGTTACCACCTCAAATTACATTTTCTATTATTTTAAAATAAATATTATTTGTTTCTGCCTACTTTAGTGTTGATACCCCACAGGTAAAGCACAAGTCCTTTAACGAGACTGTCACACACACTGTTCCTTGAGACATAGCACAGGGATATTCTGAGCAAAAGAAGGGAGGGAGTCATGCCTGGAATTAGCTGGCAAAAGTGAGGAACTGCAGTGTAAGGACCCTGTTGGCAGTGGGAATGGGGCAAGAGGGTGAAGAAAATGAAAAAGGGAAAGCACAGAGAACCCTGAAATGACGTTTGTCTACATCACAGTTTTTCCCAAGAATGGCCTTGATGTTGGGTTTGCATAAGCTAAGTGGTTTGGAAGAAATGGAATTAAAGTGATTCTGAAGGGCCAGGGTGTATGGGGGGGTGAGGGGGCAGGGGAAGACCTGCTTTCACGATTCTTTCTACATATGATGTCACTGTAACCAATGGAAAAGTGAAAAGTTTAATAACCAATTAAAATGCCCAAACCACATTCATAAAATGAAAGAAAAAATAATAAAATTAAATATAAACAAAATAAAACCCTTTTCCTGTTTTTCATGCTTGAATTGATGAAAGTTGTTTCTTTTTCTCATATCCAATGTATTCATCAATTAGAAAGCCTTAGCACCTACTTGTAGTTTTCAAGACTTTGTATCATTTACTAGAATGTGCAAAAGTTTCACCAGGGCCCACATTAGATATTGGCCAATTTAATCAACTATCTGTTGATATATGCTCCCTTTAGCAGCAATGGGTGGCATTTTTTACTTTGGATTATTCTTGTAGAAAATAAAAGTAACATCTATATTTTGATCAAGCACTAATTTTCTGAATTGGAACTGACAATTTAACCCTGCCAAGTCTCTGCTTATAAACCTTTATGGGATTTATCTACAGAAACCTTATGCAATGATGTCATGGTATATGTCTAGTCAAATAACACACTGTTGGATGTGGTGCTGTTTTAATATGCCACACTATGTCTGGACAGCTCATTAAAGCAGTGGATTTAAAGAAATTCAAACCAGGAAGTAGGCTAACACCAGGCTTCTTTAGTAAATTATCAGAAAACTTCATTTGTGGTATAATATCTAGTGAAAGGAAAAATGTTTATGCTCTAAAGTGGAAAAATATCAATAAGATCTAACTGGCTGAAATTATCATTATTATATAGCTTCAACTTAGCCAAAACATTTAAACAGCATAATGACTGGCAATGCAGTCATTCATTTTACTTATTTTAATGCAGATGTGATTTGAAGACTTATAGCACAGCTTTTCTATTAAAAACTTTTTTAAGTGCAGAAAGTTGTCATCACAGATTGAGCAAATTCCTTCTCATATTTTGTTCATATTATTATTTTTGCTTCTTCCCCAATCCCTGCTCCACTTCCTCTCTCTTAGCCCAAACTCCTACCACTTTTCTGTGTTTGGTTAATAAACCAGAATTTTATATATCTTTAAAAAAGATATAGTATTGTTTTTATGATTGAGTTAATTTTTGCTTATATAAATGGTTTTACATCCCAGAAGGTGCTCTGTTTCTTACCTTTTGTAGTCACTGTGTATGGGTGCATGTTCGTAGCCGCAGCACAGTCATCCATAGTCTGCATCTGCCACATGTTATCTATCAGATGGGCATATGGATTGTCTCCAACGCCCCAGTCTTTGGCTTGGATAATTGGGTGGATGGGAGTGCCATTCTTTACATAGACAGTACAAAAGGAGGAACAGGTGTTATGGGGAAGACAGCGGATTTAATATTGCGTTTAAGTTGCCTAAAAAACCTCTAAGAGGATAAATAGAGGAAGCATTTGACTCTGTGAGTGAACCTCCAAGCTATTGGAGTCTGGCTTTCAGCAGACTCGTTTAGGCAAGAGACAGTGATTTTAGAATCATCGGCATAAAAAGTGAAAATGGATGAGATTACGTTGGAAGCATGCATAGCGTTTGTGGTGGTTTGAAGCTGTATGTACCCCAGAAAAGTATGTTCTTAAGGTTAATCCAGCCCTGTGGGTGTGGGTTCAGGGTAAGTAGGGTCTTTTTGTGTGATCTTAAGATGTGACCCCCCTCATTCAGGGTGCGTCTTAATCCTCTTTCTGGAGTCCTTCATAAATGAATGAAATTCAGATGAAGAGAAAAAGCCACAGAAGCAAGAAACTGAAAGCAATGAAACCCAGAAGAAAAGAGAGAGATCAGCAGACATCATCCTATGCCTTGCCATGTGACAGAGAAGTCAGGGTTGTGGATAGCAGCTCTTCAGATAGAAAGCATCGTCTTGGTGATGCCTGATTTGGACATTTCCATGGCCTCAAAATTGTGAGCTTGTAAGCTAATACAGTCCCATTGTTAAAAGTCAACCCATTTTATGGTATCTGCTTTTGGCATCCTAGCAAAGTGAAACAGTTTGAGAAAAGATAGGGCTGTTGACAGCACTCTCAGCCACACCAGTGTGTAGAGGAAGGGACTTGCAAGGCAAATGAGTTGTAGTGGTCACGCATGGAATGATGCACTAGACCAAGTCACAAACTATTGCCCAGGAGCCAAATCCAGCAAGCTGTCTGGTTTTGTAACAACAGTTTTATTGGCTCCCAGCCACACTTGTCCACTTATGTCTAGTCTGTGGTTCCTGTGCTTCAAGAAGCAGAGTTGTGTAGTTGCAACAGAGACTGCAGGGCCTGTAAAGCAGACAACATTTACTATCTGCGTCTTTACAGAAAACGCTTGCTGGCCCCTGTACAAACAGTGAAAGTAAGGGGTACGGCCAGTGCCTCCGGGATTCTTATTTCTCCTTGGTGCCCAAAACAGAAAATATAATCCTGAGAGTGTCCTGTATGTTCAAAAAGCACAAATCTCCTAATTCTATAAAAACGCTTTGCATTTCTTCATTTCTTTTGAATGCATCGATTTCTTAACATAAGTGCAGTGGAGTCAGATTTGCTTTTCAATGGAAAACATGACTTTGCTTCTGTTTGCTTGTTTTTCCCTGCCTGGTGTGATTAAGTTTGAAGAGTTTCCATGCTTTATATATTTGAGTTCCTCTAGGCCTGATTACCCATGGTTTTATGCAGTGTAAATAAGTTGGTAAGAATGAAAGCTCTTTTCCATTATATATTTTAAAACAGCATCTTAAAAGTAACTGAAGCCTCAGTAGAAGTGTTGGAAAATAGATATCTGCTAACTCAAATAAGCAGCTGCTGTTTTCTACCTCAAGTTTGAGGCTCTATTTTCACATAACTTATTGCTCCCTGTTTTCTTTTACATTTTTTTGGAGGAAATTTCACTCTGCTTTTTTTTTTTTTTCAGTTTCAATCTAATTTTATTTTATTTTATTATTTTATTTTATTTTATTTATTTTTTAAAAAAGATACTTAGATTACATAAATGTTACACAAAAAATATAGGGATTCCCATATGCCCCACCTCCCACACCTCTCACAACCTCCCACATAAACATCCTTCATTAGTGTGGCACATTAATTGCAATTGATACATACATCCTGGGGCTTTGCCTCTAAGCATGGCCCATAGTTCACATTGTAGACCACACTCACTCCCACACAGTTCTGCGTGTTATATGATGATATAAAATGGCCTATATCTGTCATTGCAATGTCACTCAGGACAATTCCCAAGTCCCAAAAAAGCCCCTGTATTATAAGTCCCAAAAAAGCCCCTGTATTATAACTGCTTTTCCCTCTCCCTGCCCCCAGAGCCTCCAGTGGCCACTGGCTCCACATCAATGCTGTAATTTCTTCCATTGCTTTCGTCACAATATGTCTATAGCAGAATCCCAGGAAGTCCACTCTAGTCCATCGCTCTGCTTTTTGAGACTTTCCTTAGAAGCTAATCTGCATCAGAAACAAGTTGCAGTATAAAAAGAAAATCCAGGGAAGCAGATGTGGCTCAACCAGTTGGGTGCCTGCCTACCACATGGGAGGTCCTGGTTTCAGTCCCCGTGCCTCCTAAAGAAGATGAGCAGACACACACCCGCTACAACGAGCAGACTCCTAAACAAGCAGATGCCACAAGCCAGCAGACGCTGCAGCCCGCGGG
>JAQZBX010088659.1:0-12722 GCA_029593785.1 Cabassous unicinctus
GCTCCATCCAGGCTAACTGGAAGGTCAATGTCAGAAGATAATGGATGGAAGGATTAGAGCAAATGTTTTGCCATAACCAGCAGAGATGATGACTAACAATCTGTTCAAAGATAACTGGGTAAACAGTCAAGGTAACTGGCTTCAGATATCAGGGGCTGGCACCTTGAACCTGGGGCCCAAGGGACAGAAACAAACTCTGGGGAATTGGAACACAGGAAAGAGCAGGAAGCCCCTGGTTCAAGGCTGATTCAAAGGATAGCTGGAGACTGGGGTTCTTGGCCCCAGCTCTGTCATGAGCTTACAGTATGGGACTGAGGCATTTCATTCATTTATAGAATGAGGGGGCTAAGATATATAAGTCTTTCTAAACCATGATGTGGCACTGCTCTGTTTGCAGTGCTCTATCACTTGTCACTAATAGTATGGAAGTACTTAAAGCCTTGGCCACTCTCAGGGAAATGTGTCCTGCAAGGAATTGTTATCTAATGTGTGGGTAATCACAAGGGAGAGGTTGAAAGTTCCTGATCTAGAGCAGTGTTTTTTACACTTTAATGTGTTTACAAATCACCTAGGAGATCTTGTTAAAATGCAGATTTGCAGGTAATAGGTCTGGGGTAGAACTGAAGGTACTGTATTTTCCATGAGCTCTCACTGATGTTAATGCTGCTGGTCCCTGAATACAAAAAGTACATAGTATCTTACCAGTTCTGGAATTCTACAATTCTTATGTTTAATCCTAACTCTCTCCCCAACCTTTCCTTTTCCCGTTTTAGGTCAGGATTTGCCTATTATGGGACTTTGATGAGTCTGTTGGTGGGACAGAGTAGGTAAAATGGGGAAATATGCAGACCTTTACCCCAGTCTGACCCAATATGCCAAGTCAAGTTGCCTATATGCTGCATATAACATGTATACCAGTAGTTCTGAGTCTGGGTTCTATGGTGCTACCAGCTCTTGGCTTTGGTAGAACTTCTTGCCACATCAAAGTTGTGGGCAAGGTTGACAGTATATCTTCTCTTAGATTCCATGACATCACAGAGTGGGTTAGTCCATTTTCATCTGAGAAACAGGCCCAGAATGACAGTGAAAGAAACACTATTGAGAGAAATGGGTGGTCAATCCATGTAGGAAAAATTCCCAAGACTTCCAGCATTGATATCCACCTCTCTTTACTGGGATGCTTTGATAAATGACTGTCTTCCATCTTAAATGGTGAGTCTTCCTTGTCCACCATTATACACTCAGGGTCTAATAGAGTACCTAGCATAGTGAGGGTGTTCAGTAAATGTTTGTTGAATGAATAGCTCAATCAAGCAAGTGGAGCTACAGTTTGCTTAAAGGAAACTTTGGGAAGTACAGCAGAAGGAGCAACAGAAACAACAGGAGCCAGGGAACAGGGAGGCATGTGCTCATTCGGTCATAATTGTCTGAAGTGTCCCTGCCCTTGCACTCCCCTTTGTTTTTCTGTAATACACAACAGGATGCACCTGCCCAGACATGGGAACTCTAGCTGGGTAGATAGGAAAGCTGATACAAAGCCCCTGTTAATTAAAAAAGCATCTGCAACTGGAATCGTCTTCTGGCAAATACAAAGTACCCTGCCTCCTGTTGGGTTTAATGTCCATATGCTTGGAGAATATACAATGAACAGTCCCAGGATTATTTCGTAATCCTGAACCCAGCAAATGAAACAAGATCTATCCAAAGTAACCTACTGATCTGTTATTTATCATGTCAAAACAAGAACTAGATTGATGAATGGCCAGATGGCCAAAGCAATAAAGAATGTTTTCCTACAGGCTTATTAGAGAAAATAATATTTAAACCTTTTTTGCTCTAATTTCCTCCAGTATCTTACTCTTGGGTCCTGCTTATCTCTGAGTTTCTAGCTGTGTAAATAGCCACCAATGCCCATGTTAGAACTTTCAGAATGATCTACTCAAACAATTTACACCAAGCTTGGCAACATTTAGGGGGAATTTCCACTTGGCAAGAGGGTACTAATTAACCTAATGATTTAGATCTAAGAGGTGAGTGAAGAGAAAGTGGAGGTGGGGAGGAAATTCTCACTAATCTTACCTAGACATCATCTATGTAGGCCACCTTACCTCTGTCAAGCCTGCTAGCTAGGACCTCTCTTGCCCCATAAGGCAGATTTTCCATCAGGAAATAAAAACTGTTGCCACAGATAACCCAAATCTTTTCATTGTACAGTTGCATTTCCCAATTAGCCTAGAGAAATCTCTCCTATTGAAATACTGGGACAGATAAAAGTTGATGTTTGGCTTAGAAGAAGACTTTCCTATTGCCTTCTGGCCCTTATGACAGATTGGGATCCAAAAGGACCAGAGGAGCAAGAAAGGATTTTGTGAGCTTTCAATTAAGAGATCAGTGTGCTCCCCTATGACCGAAGACTGAACTACAGCCAAAGAGGAGGAGAACCAAAGGTTCTTTCAGCTAAAGCCTCACCATGATCACTGTGTGACCACTTTGTTTTACAGGGCAGAGAGGGGAAAGGGAGGCTATTTAGAAGAGCTTTAGAGGAAAATCTAAATTCTGCTTCCAGTATTACTAATTTTCTCTTTGAAAATTAGCAGCTCTTTAGTAAAACCCTTGATAGAGCTCCATTAGGGTTTATGTGTGACAAAGAGTAGCTACTAATGGCCCTTAATGATGAGTAAGTGGGTTGCTCAGAATATTACTTATTTAATGAAAAGTAATGGCTCTCTCACTGCAGTGCGGAGAGTGATGCTAAGTGGCCTCTTCACATATATGTTCCTTTTAGTGCTAGCCTTTGTCGGAGCATACACAGTTGAGAGACTCTAAACAAAAAGGACTCATCCTCACCTCGTACACAACCACTACAAAATGCACCCCAAATTGCTCTTAGCCCATTTTCCAAACGTTCCATGGTGCTTCCAATGAATTCTCAACCTCTTTGTGGTTCCAAGGGTTGGAGACCACTGATCTAATGGAAACAGACCAGAGGGTATGGCAGCAAGATTTTTTTCTCTGAATCAAATCTCCAGTAAGTAGCTGGATGATGCTAATGATGACATCTGAATCCTCATCTGGAAAATGAAAGGCTTGGGCCCAAGGCCTTAAGGGCCAGTTCTAGCAACTCGCATTTTCAATGCTCCTGAGCTTCTTTTCAGTTTGTAAATGGAAAGGTGACATTATGAAGTGCACACTCGAAACATGATATTGACTGGTTGATTACAGGCTTGGTGGCTTCTGGATTTATTCAGTATGCCAGAGTATGACAGTAGCACCCCAGCCCTCTCTTTGCCCAAAAAGTGTTTGAGGGCTGCTACCTCTCCATTATCTTTTATTTTTACTGGATTATTCATGCATTCATAATACAACTTCCCCCTTTTTTGTGTGGTGTGGCGTTTCATTGCAAATATTCTTTAGTTGTCATGTTATAATCAACAAGGGTGAACAGAATTAGCCCTTCCTAGAATTGTGTCTTATCTTCCCAACCCAGTGACAACAACAATACCAACAAGACTGAAGATTTATTGAAAGTCTACTATGTGCCATGTGCTGTGTTAACTGCATCATATGAATTATCTAACTGAACATTAACACTCTCTCTAGGGGTTAGGTATGATTAGCCCCCTTAACATATGACAAGATAAGAAACAGGAACAAGGTAACAAGCTTATGAGTGGTCAAACCTGGACTTGAACCCAGGATTGTCTGACCACAAAGTCTGCTTTTTCTACTACTTTCTACTGTTTATCTTTAATTCATGACAAAACATCTCACAAGCCTGGCTCAGAGCTTGGGACCTACTCTGCCACAATGCAAGCGTAGAGGAATTATAATATTACATTTAAAACCAAGTACTAAAACTAAGCTGAATATGGATTCATTAAGAAACTATACATGCCGTTTCTTGAAAGTCACCATCAGAATGGCTCTTCCTGTCTTGGGAGTTAACCTGGGAGGAGCAGAGATTAGGCAATCATTCTAACCTCTTTCAGAGATCGACAGCCATACACTCCTACAAAAGTCTTCACATGTCAACTCAGCATAATGATCCTTTCTCTTTTTTCTTCCAGCAAATGGTTGCTGTGACATTGTTGTCCTTTTTAGCTTTGTTTCATTGTGTTACGAAGTGGTTACAAATATTACTATAATGCTATTTTAAAATACAGTAAAACAAGCGGGTAGTCCATACAAAAGAAGCTACAAAAAGCCGACAAATGTGTTGGGAATGAATGTAATAAATAAGGGAAAATAGATTAAAGCAGAAACCAAAATGAGGGGCCCCTTCTCAGTTTGGAAGCAGCAACATATCCTGTAGGGGCTAATTTCCGTGATAAGTCTACCTTTGATCCAGCAAAACCAAGGTAGACTCATACATTTAATCCATCTCTCATTTGTGTTCCTATGGAATTATATACAGGCCTCTGTTACAGCATGTACCAAGTTCTCTTCTACTATCTACCCCCACAAGATTGTGAATTCTTCAAAGCCAGTACCCATATTTTATTCATCTCAGTGTCCGCAGCACCTGGCACAGTGCCTAACTCATTAGGAGCTCAATAAACATATGTTGAATAAACGAACCATTTGTACATATTATTCAACTAGCAAAATAACAAAGACAAATAATTTTTAGATTGCTGTCCAAGGAAACAAGCTTACCCAAGCTATTGGTGTCATTATACATTGGTGCAATATTTGTATCAAAAGCCGTAAAATATTACCAGCCCCAGATCCAGCAGATTCACTTCTGGAACTTTCTTTTATGACAATAATTCAAAAGAAGAAAAGAATATATGCACTAACATATTTATAATGGTATAAAGGGAAGCATATTGAAGTATCTTAAAAGACCATCAATAGTGAAATTATTAAGTAAATTATAGCATATTGAAAAATTGCTCATTGAAAATGACAGACAAGAAATTGTGTAACAAGAGGAAGGGGTATTTATGAGACATTAGTAGTTTTTAGGAGAATCCAGCGTTGTATATTTACCATGATTACAACTAAGTACTTATGTAAGTATATAAATTAAATTTGGCAGGGAATGAGGGGAAATGAAAGCAGTTGTGTTTAGTTGGTAAAGAGTGAAAACATTCTTTTAAAATGTCTTTTAATGTGGTTATAGCATTATTTTAATAATTTTTTAAAGAACTAAATTATAAGTGGACCCTATCTAAAAGCAGATTATGTTCCTAATATTCATTTGTAAGTCAGATGCCTGGTACACCGAAATATTATGCATGGTGGTTGTGGGAATTCTCTAATTTTAAAAAAAGCCTACTGGAATAAATAGAAATATAACTAAAACGCTGTGAGTTTTCAATAGAAAATTAGTATAAAACACCATTATTGCAATAAAAGAGAGAAAATGAAATACGTTTTTTCTTTCTCTTGAATGCTGGTGGTACTTAAGAAAAAGTAGGTTTAATTAGAGCAGGATGGAAAAGGTAGACAGGTACTTTTGTTGAGATTCTGAAGGGATCTTTGGACAGTTCCAAGGACTTTAGCAAATTAGGGCCCTGGTTCTTTGCATAATTTCTTATCATAATTTAGGACTTTCTATTTGATTCAAGTACATCACTGGCATTTTTCTTTTGCCTTTGAGACATGATTAAGGTCATATTTTTTTCTTTTTGACACTCAAATGAGACGAATATATGGGGAGATAGAAAAGAAACTTGCCCAGGCAAACTCTTTCAGGAGTTGGAAAAGACGGAAACAAAAAATGGTCAAAGCAGATTTGCCCAAAAATTTAAGAAAGAGACTGAAATGAAATTGTATAGATAAAGACAAGGCCAACATTCATTTCTGGTGGTCTGGCAAGCTAGGTATCTTGACTGATGTCTTAAGAAACAAACTAAAAACGTTGAACAAAATACATCTTAAAGAGCGTCAAAGAGCTGGCAAAATAGTTCATCATTACCAGGCCAAAATGGAAGTGAAGGCCAGTACTCAGAAAGGCAGCTGAGCTTTAATAGTACTTTAGAACTGAGGACATTTACTACACCTGGGGAATCTCAGCCTGAATTTTCATGGCCTTCTGGGATTTGGGGGAACATCCAAGGTGGGTGGTCTAATACTGATTATACACAATTACAATGCCACGCGGGGTTAAAAAAAACAGGATAGAGCCATATGTATATGTATATGCATCTTAATTAGGAGAATAAATGTAGCCAGTGTTCTAATGTTCAAAAGAATATGAATATTGATTAAAATATTTTTGATAAGTTAAGCATGCATGTTGCTGTTTCAAAGATAACCATCAAAAGAAAAGAAATAGAGTGTATGACTACCAAACTAGTAGAGGGGAAAATAGAATGATAAAATATATTAAATCTATCCAAAATAATGAGGAAAGAAACACAGAACAAGTGGTACAAATAGAAACAGAAGAACTGAGACAAATAGGAAACAAAATAATATGGTAGATATAAATCTAAATACATCATTAATTTTAAAAAATGTAAATGGACTAAAGGCCCATTAAATAAGAAAGACATTCAGACTAGATTAATAAAAAACATCATCTAATTGTTGTCTATAAGAGACACAACCAAAAGATGAAGATATAGAAAGGTTGAAAGTAACAATATAGAAAGAAGACATGCCATGAATATGTTAAAGAAAAAAAATGTCGTGTAACTAGATTAATACCTATTAAAATAGACTTTCAGCACAAAGTATTTCTAAAGATTAAGAAGGTCACTTGATAATGACAATAACTATGATTCAAAAGAATAATATGATAATTCTTAATGTGTGTCCGTTGATGTCATAATGTCAAAAACATATAAGCAAGTGGGCTACAAAATGAAATAGAAAAATACACAATAATGGGAGATTTCTTTAACAAATCAGTTTTATTGATACATATTAATAAAACATAAATCCATCCAATCAATGGTATTCAGTATAATCACATAGTTATGCATTCATCACTTCAATCATTTTACAGCATTTTCATTATTCCAGTAATAATAATAATACTGAAAAACAAAAACCAAACAAACAAAACACATCACCTCTCAATTTCTTTACGCTTCCCCTACTGTACATAGTTATTCTGTTTCCTTCTCTCTAGTTTATTTGTATATATATTTTGTAAAAACAGTCTTATATATGCAATTTCATCCATATTCATATTTTACATGAGGTTTCACTATGTTATACAGTCTCATGTTACATTTTTACCTTTCCTTCTAGTAATATAAATGACCTTGAGCTTTCCCTTTCAACCACTGTCATATCCATATAATACCTCTGTTAGTCACAAACACCATGATGTGCTCTCATCATTTCCATTCATTTTTAATATATATTTTTAAATTTTATTGAAGTATATTATTCATACATGAACATACATAAACAATAAGTGTACACTAAAAGTTGTAAACTTACAAAGCAAACATGCATAACATCATACAGGGGTCCCAGACATCACCCCACCATCAACACCTTGCATTGCTGTGAGACATTTGTTACAAATTATGAAAGAACATCGTCAAAATCTTACTACTAACTATAGCCCATTTCTTAAATTTGGTGTATTTTCCCTCCAACCCACCCTACTATTATTTTTAAGCATATTTTTTATTACAGAAGTTGTGAACTTACAAAACAATCATGCACATGTGCAGAATTCCCATGCAACACCTTTTCACCAAAAAAAAATGTGGAATGCTTCATGAATTTGCATGTCATCCTTGCATAGGGGCCATGATAATCTTCTGTATTGTTCCAATTTTAGTATATGTTCTGCCAAAGTGAGCACTATTTCCATTCATTTTAGTGGGAGATATTAACACACCTCTCTCAGTAATCCATAGAACAAACAGGGAAAAAAATCCACAAGAATATAGAGGATTTAAATTGTCCTAAGGGACAGATAGAATTCTTGACACCCAACAACTGCCAAACACACATTTTTCTAAGCATACATTGAGAATTTTTTTAAATAAAATTAAAGCTTTAACAAATTTTACATCTTTGAAACCACACAGCTCACTTTATATGCCAGCAATGCAATGAAACTAGGAATAAATAAACAAAAGGCAACTAGAAAATACATTTGGAAATTAAGAAGCATTTTTAAATAGGCCAGGGCGAAATAAGAAATTACAATGAAAATTAGAAAGTAATTTGATCTGAAGGATGGTGAAAACCACAATGAGAGACAACTACACATCTACCAGATTGACAAAAATTAAGTAAGTCTCACCTTACCAAATGTTGGTGAGTCAGTGGAGCAATGGGAGCTCTTCTACATTGCTGACTGAAATGGAAATTGATACAAAAATCTAGAAAAACAGTTACTTACCTGAATATATGCATACGTTATGACCCAGCAATTCTACTCTTGAGTGATTGCCCTAGAGACTTTTGCACACATGTCCCAGGGAATGTGCACAGGAATGTTCATAGCACCATTGCTTGTGAGAGCTCAAAAACTGGAAATAGCCCAAATGTGGATAATAATAATAATGATCATAAAGCCGTTAATAGCAACAATAATGTGAATGGATAAATTGTGGAATGATTTTGAGAATAATAATAAAGACAAGTAAAGTGTGGAATACTCTTACAATGGAATCACCCCACAGCAATGAAAGAGAATGAACTCAGGGACGTGCAGCAAAGTAGATCAAGCTTACAAAAATAAAGGAGAGTGAAATATGGCACTCATGAAAGCATGCTGTAGAATTCCATTTATATAATGTTTGGAAAACCAGGCAAACTAAACTTTAGATATGCATACCCAGGTGCCGCTACTATAAAGATAAGCAAGGAAGATTAACACAAAGGTAGCATTGTGGTTACCTCCGCAAGGAAGGGTAAGAAGAGCAATGTGATTGGGGAAGACACAAAGGGAGCTTCCAAGACCTTGGCACTGGCCTATTTTTAATGGAGATGAAAATGACACAAGGGTTCTTTTAAATATGCTTATATTTTATACTCTTCGGTATGTGTGATATGCATCTCAAAAGTGAAATCTAATCAAAAAAAAATTTTTTAATCATTTCATAATGAGTAGTCACTTTAACTTTCTTTTTCTTTTATTTATCATGGATTCATTAAACAAATATTGTGCTCCTCCTACGTGCCAAGCATTGTTCTAGAGAAGACACTGGAGACAAGACAAAGTCCCTGTCTCAAACCTTCCGTGTTGCAAATGATAGAAAACCTAACTCAATCTGGCTCCTGTCATTGAAATATCCAGAGACAGATTTAGCCTCAAACAAGGCTTCATCTAGCAACTCGGTGATGTCACTGAGGACCTAGTTTCCCTCTGTCCCTCTGTCTTGTCTTCTGAAGTTTCCGCTGGATCTTCAGGCTTCATATGATGCTTCTGAGCAGCTCTAAATGCCCTCTTCCTTGTCATGAATGACTGTAGCACACCTTCACACCCGTGGAAGAAAGATTCTGTGTCCCAGCATTCCCAGCAAATGTCCTGTGGGTCACCTTAATTGGACCAGCTTAATCCTGGGTTCTATGACCATCTGTGATGCAATCAGTAGAACTTTAGAAGGGGACATGAATTATGTTGCTTGGCTTGAAGTAGAGAGTGGCATCAACATAGCCACTTCAAGCATATGGCTGAAAATTGTATTTGGAGAATTTCCTCAATCATGACTCTGGGGCTGTGGCCAGGAGAAGGGAGAATGGAAGTTAGAAAGGCAACAAAAAAGATTCTTCACAGTCCCTGCTATCATGGAGTATACCTTCTTGGGAAGGATGGGGGATTGGATAATTAACAAGAAAACAAATAAATAAACAAAATAGTTACAAATAGTTGTGCTATACAATGATTGTGCTGTGACAACAATGTCCTGAATTGCAAGTTCCATGAAAGCAGGGATTTTTTTTTCTCACTGTGTTATCCCTCCTGCCTAGACCAGTGCCTGCCACACAGTAGGCCCCCAATAGATATTTGTTGGGTTGAATTTAACCGAACAATAAATAGAGTAAATTTATAGCCATTGCTCTGTACTGCACACTCTCTGCTCCCAGCCAGCTGCTCTGCCCCTGTTCGTTGTCATCTTTGTGCCTTTGTGTATGCTAGTCTTCCTGCCTGGGACATTGTGATGGTTAAGATAATGTGTCAACTTGGCCAGGTAATGGTGCTCAGTTGTTTGGCTAACCAAGCACTGGCCTAATTGTACTGAAAGAACATTTTGTAGACTTAAATCATCAGTAAGTTGATTGCATCTATGGCTGATTACATCTACAATCAAGTAAGGAGATTGCCTTCAGCAATGAGAGATGTCTCATTCAATCAGTTGAAGGCCTTAAAAGGAGAAATGATTTCAGCATTGAGAGAGAATTCTCATCTCTACTTCAGCCAGCCAGCTTCTCCTGGGGAACTCATCGAGGACCTTCATTGGAGTCCCTGGCTTGCAGTCTGCACTATGGAATTTGGATTCATGCATTCCCAAAGTTGTGTGAGACAATTTTATAAAATCTCATAATATTTACTGATATCTTGTTGGTTTTGTTTCCCTAGAGAATCCTCCACTTTCCCTCTTTATTTAGGTTCTATACATCTTTCCAAGCCTGGTTGAAATTCTGCCTTCTTCAGAGTAACTTCCTGACCATTCTCTGCCTCCCACCCTGACATTTATGAGTAATGTACATTTTAGTCATGGGTTTTATTACATTTGGTAATTTGCCATATACTCTTTTGTAATGTTAACCTAAAACTATCTTTACATTCTTTCTACTCCCAAATAGAACATGCTTTACCTCGGATAGGCATTGGGTCTTTTCCTGGCTTAGCTTTTACTAGCTATATGAACTTGAGTGAATTATTCCGCCAACCTCAGAGTCAGTTTTTTGATCTGTAAAATAGCACACGATAAGTGTCTAATAAAAGCTTATTGCTGAAAGGTTCCCACTCCTTAGAAATGTCTTGGGCTGCGGCTCATTTCTGGGACTGGGTATCTTGAAAACCTCTTGAATACATGTGACAGAGCGCCCTCAGCTAGAAAACTGCAGGCTGACCCCTCTTGCTTGTTTGCCACTGGTGTAGAGACCCAGTTACTGGCCCACCTTGACTTTCGGGTCAACAGAAGAGAACTCACTGAGGCTGGACCGGCTCTGTTACCACATTGCTGAAATGGAACAGCTGGGAAGGAGGACAGCAGCAGGAGCAGCCCTGACACAGCCATCTCTTGAAGCCTTGGTGCTAACACCAAACTAACAAGCACCTATCATCAGCGTGGGCTGAGTGGCTGGAGAGACACTCAGTAGTTTCCTAATTGACTCAAATGATGGTCTGTGTGTGCCTGGGTGCTGGTTGAGCTGCCGTAGTGGGTGGAGGTGGTGCTATTATGCTAATTCCTGTGCATCCCACGGGTCATAAAAGAACAGATACTTCATCTGCCACAGGAGGAATGACAGCAAATTAAGACAGTCATGATGCCATGAAGCAGTATTAACAGAACAAATGAGGACTCTGTGTCTGGATAAAATCACCCTGGACTTTTGAGAAAAATAAATAAATAAAAGCCCTGCCTAAATAATTTCTGTTTACTTTTTGTGCTTGCAGCCCATGATTGCTCAATTAGATCATTCATGAGCATGGTGTCCCCAAACGTAATGAGTGAAATGGACAAGCTTTCTTCTAATCCCAGTTCCTCTACCAGCTGGCTCATCAGGATTAGAGCACATCTGCTGTCTTCTCAGCTACCAACTTCCCTGCATGAGAATTTAAACCCAACCCTTTAACCAAGTCCACTCCATCCAGCCCCAGTTCCCACCCTGAAGGGCATGATCAGGCTGGGGAAGGTCACTACCATGCAAGCAGGTCAACTGAGAAAAGTCCGAGGTCCTGATCTAGAAATATCACTGGCAGGAAAAGCTTTCTTGAGTGTATTCTGAGTATACTCAATATAGTAGTTACGACCATGGTTTGTGAAATGAGAGGGATACGATTTAAAAATTTGCCATTAATTAGCTATGTGACCTTGAACAAACACTTAAATTCCCTGGAAAAGAAAAAAACCAGGACCTACCTTATAGAGAGACTCAAATACATGCATTGTGCTTGGCATGTTGCCTGGCACAAACAAGTGTTCAATAAATATTAGTTCTTAGTATAATTATTGGCAGCAGCAGTGAAGGTGATATTAAGAACAATGGCTTTGACAAAAGAGCTGGACAGACCGGTGCTGACACCTAGGTCAGCTTGTAGCTTCTCACTCAGGATGCCCTTCAAGTGGAACTGGCTAGTTTCATAGGCCATAAATGAGATAGGACATCTCCAATTTAAAAGAGAAAAATATTTTCCAGCCAGCCTTCATTGTCAGTTTCCAAAAGGTAGATTTGGTTCCTGTCAGGCTGGGCCATCTGGCTCTGACCAGGTACAGATGGGTCAGCCCCCAAAAGAAGAGTTCAGGATCATTCTGGGTCAGCATTGTGGTATGATGGCTCAGTGATAACCTGCAGGGGGGTTAATAGCATATACAGGGGTAGCGGGTGTGGCTCAATCGATAGAGCTCCCGTTTACCATATGGGAGGCCCCGGGTCCGCTTCCCGGGGCCTCCTTGTGAGAGCAGGCCGGCTGGCCCACGCGGCGCGGTGGGCTGATGCAGCAGGACCTCACAGCAAGGGAGAGATAAGCAGACACAGAAAAAACACACAGCGAATGGACACAGCAAACACAAGCAGCAAGGGGGGGATAAATAAATAAATAAATAAATCTTAAAAAAAAAAAAATAGCA
>JAQZBX010088660.1:0-12713 GCA_029593785.1 Cabassous unicinctus
AAGCGAATCCGGGGCCTCCCATATGGTAAACGGGAGCTCTATTGATTGAGCCACACCCGCTTCCCAAAAAGTTTCTTAAATCAATAGTTGATACCCTAATGATACTTACTATAATGTTTGCTGCAAGCAGACTTTGAAATGATAGTACAATTTCTCAGCCAATTAACAATGATGGATACTAGAACAAGGTTATAGAAGAAATTCATTAACCATTTCTCTCTATTTTTCTCTTATTTAACTCAAAATTTTAAGGCTTCATGAAGTTATAAACTGACTGAATACCAACCAAAATCAAATATATTGTGGGAGGAGAGAGAAAGAGAAAGCAAGAAAGACAGAGAAAGAAAAGGAAAGAAAGAGAAAGAGGAAAGAGAGAAAGAGAGAGAAAAACGGTACAAACAGTGACATTTTATATTGTTTTGGTACTCTCGTGGGTCTGGTAAAGGAAGTAAAAGTTAATTTTTCTTCTCTCCTGTGCTTCATAGCTTTCCAGCTACTGTTCCACAGTACTTATCACATTGTATTTGAGTCACATGCATACATTCCTGTCTTCCCAGTGGACTGTGAGCTCTTTCAGAGAAAGACTCTATTGCATCTATTTATATCCTCAATATAAAATATTTAATGAATGAATACATGAATGAACAAAGGGAATTTTGACTGTACTTGGTGTCAAGAATATAAAATGGCTAAAACACAGTCTTGAGGACTTTATATTCTACTATGAAGAAAAAACACAAAGAAATAATTACTAAAACATAGCTATGATCACAGCACTATGCTAATGGGAGCACAGAGAAGGGGCACCTAATATGAAAGAGGGGTCCTTGCAGGGTCTCTGGGGGAAGGATTTGGGGAGATGTCCTATTGAAGATAACTTACCTGAGTAGGCCTTTGCTAGATGGAGTGTGGAGAGAAAGAGAATGCTAATTAGAAGAGAAAACATGTGCAAGACCTTAGAGGTGAGGAATGGTGTGTTGAATATGATGAATTGCTAGTTCATATTTAGAACATAAGGGAGACACATGTTTAGAGATGAGTTTATTGAGGTTGAACAGTTCTGGCTCTTGATCAGGAGATTGTATTTCATCCTTTATGACCATTGATGGGCTTTAAGCTGAGCAGTGACATGGACAGATATATATTTGAATGGGACAAAGGTGAACAGAAAGTTGCAAAATATGCAACTTTCTAGTTTAGGTAGGAGATATTGAAGGCTGAACTAGCATAGAAGTAGGAAAGAAGATGGGAAAAACCTTATAAACATAGAATTCTTTCTTCTCTTTTGTGCCACATAGCCTTTAGCTATTATTCCACAGAACTTATATCACATTGCATTAGATCAACCATATTGAATTAGACTCAAACTTGAAGGTTGATCAGATGTGGGAGAGATGAGGGTGGGAATAGTAAAGAATATATCCCAGGTTTCTAGCTTAGTTAACTGGGAGGATATTGGTATTGAGATTAGTAGATACAGAAATATAAGCAGATTTTCACAAAAGGCAGTTTTCAGAATGAGTTGAAACTTAAGTGGATTCGTTTCTAAACATGCCGACTTTGAGATTTTTGTGATATATCAAGATAGACATGTTCCACAATTAGTTGATTGTGACACTGGGTAAGATAAAGATATTGCTCATAGCAACATGTGGGTGTTAATTGAAATTATAGGATATGAGAAAAGCCAAGAAAAGGGTATAGGGCAAGAAGATAACTGGTCTGAGGATACAGCCTAGAGAAATAGCTCTATTTAATGGTGGACACAAGGATAGTACATGAAGAGCATAGACATAGAATGGCAAGATATATAATAATAGAGAGTTTTCATATTGAAGAGCAATAAATGGTGTCAGGTTCAACAGAATTCTAGTAATGACATCTTTAAAAATGTGTCTTGGATTTGGCAGGTTGGATATCATTGGTGGCCTTGCCAAGAACAGTTTCAGTAGAAGGTAGGGGTTTAGGTTCATGTTGCCATGGTAAGGGAGAGAATTTCTTGTGGATTACAATGCAGGTAAGATAGCAAAGCCTCAAGTGAACTACAGCAAAGAATCCAGCTTACATTAAAAAATATCTGGCTTCCACAATTCACTAATCCACAAAATTCCTTTTTTTTCCCCCAAGTAACTTCAATTAATGTAGCAATGGAATTTGTGTGCATGAGAACAAGCATTGAGAAAGATGGGTTGACATCATGCATATTTTAAAAATCTAAATGTAAACAAAATGATGCAATGAAGAAGTAATCTTAAATAGAGGCAATGAAGGTTTTGTTATTTTTAAGAGCTCAGAAGTGAATATTTATAATTCTCCTCAATTAGTATATAAACACTGGTGTATCCTAACATTTGGCTGCAGCTGTATGTAGAAAAAAATGTGTTGAAAAGAGGAATAAAAGAATATTTCTTTTGGGGGGACTTTTAGATTTGCTCATCTATACTTGAACAGAAATTAAATAATGCCTTCGTATATTCTTATGAGCCAGAGGCCAAAAAAAATGCTGATGTAAGAAGAGTGAAACATCTACCATTCATAGCCTCCTGCAACTTGGCATAAACAGCAATTTCCTCTCTTATAAAAATCTCTTGTACTAGAGCGAAAAATATAATACCAACAGGTAGCCAGGCACCTGTGCGTTTAGTCCATTCCAGTGGTTTCCTGGGACTTCTCACTCAAGGATGGCTGGTTTAGAGGCACTTTTTAATATCACCATACAGTAACACATGAAAAAATTTAACAAGGATATTGGCTGTTTTTTGTATCTTCTCATTTTCTTTTTCTCCAATCATGGATATGTATATATGTTTGTATATGAGGGGGGAATCATTTTTGCTTTTCCCCTTCAGGAAAAAAAATAAATTATTTGCTTATAAGTAATGGGAAAATATAACAGAGACCAGAGCCAAATCAATGATATTAGCAATGCCTACACCACAGTAAATCATTCCTCAAACTAGATATTTTCAATGTACACAGACATTAAAGATTCTCCCTACACTACCACTGCCCATTTTATTTCAACGGACTTTGAATTAAATAATTTGCTTTCAGTAGCTCCTCAAAGAAACTGAAGAACCAATTTTGGAACCTGTGAGTAATGGCTGGGCCAAGCAACCACATGGAAAGGCAATGTGTAAGTGATCTGGCCACGGTCCCCTCTAAGGTCCCAGCTACCCTTCTGCATCAACAATCACACAAATGAATGAGCAAACCTCTAGATGAGTCCATCTCTCAGCATTTGCGCTTATCCACATGATGCCTTGTGGAGCTGAGACAAGCGTCCCCACTGAATCCTGTCCAAATTCTAGATTTGTGAACAAAATAGATATTGTCATTATTTTTAGCCACTAAATGTTGGGTCAATATATTACACAGCAGAAGATACCCAGAACACCTGCCTTACTTCAAACTGCCGTGCATACTAAATGTATAAATGCATGTGAAAACATATGGTGAAGAGGTAAAGAACTTGCATGATAATTATTGCTTTTGTTTTTGTTGTAATAATCAGCTTGTGGAGTCACACCAAATGATTAAACTTGTTCTGATACTCTCTACTCATACTATTAAAAGTGTGATCGATGAACCAGCAGCATCCGCATCACCTGGTGCTTGTTAGAAAGGCAAGACTCCTGAATCAGAAGCTACACTTTGACAAGATCTCCAGGTGATTCCTAAACATGTTAAAGTCTGAGAAGCACTATTCTAGACCTCTCAAGTAGGTCCTGGTGATTGTAGTAGGTCCATGATCGAGCAGAGGTATTGGCTAGCCTAAGGGAGCCCCTATTCCTGTGGATAGACACTAGTTCCTGTCTTCTATAGATAGAAATGTTGAACCAGTGATAAACCCTCTGCATTTTCATGGTGGAAGTTCACAAGAAACAAAATCCTTCAAAAGCTGTCTCTCTTTCAAGATGGGTGGAAAGCTGACAGAGGCAACCCAGTACAATGTGACAGATTGTATATGTCAGATGGATAAGTGGGAAAGAAGAAAAAGAGCCTTTCAGAACACCTGGTTGTGGTTTTAGTAAAAAACTATCTTTAAGCCAGTTTTTCAGAGTCCAGCTGCTTTGAAATGTTTTGGATCACTGTTTTGGATTCACTGTTCAAGTATTTTACAGGTAATTGGCTAGCTGGATTGCCAATTACCCTAATGGGGAAAAGAAGGCATCCCTGGTTATGCTTGTCCCTAATTAAAATTGCTCATTTGAGAAATGAATTTAAGCCATTTCTAAGGCACTATGAGATCAGAGCCTCTTCAAGTTTAATGTAACTTGGCATGTTGACTCCAAGATCTCCAATCAGATCTTAATTTGTAACTCAGCTTGACCTTTACCCTTAGTCTAAACATTAGTGTATAATTTTATTTGAAAATAATGACTGAACAAGGCCTGTGTCACTGCTCAGATATTCTAAACTTTATCAAAGAGAGCAAAAAATATAACTGGGATTCTAGAAACAAAATATATTTGAAAGCAGGAGAAAAGAAAATCCAAGGCCACATGTTTTCTTTAAAATGGGTCTAAAAACTCATTAATAATAATAAACAACTTCATAATTCTAGGGTATTTTGAAGTTTTCTGGTTGGTCGTCCCAGCAACCTGTGAGATTAGCAGGCATCTACTTTCTCCACTTTACAGATGAGGACAGTGAAACACAGAGTATAGAAGATAAATACAAAGTAACATCATCAATTAGCTGTTTAATGGTTGAGGAAAAACTAATGTTCACATTTCTTAACTCATTGTGGGAATGTCTCCCTATGGGAAACAGAAGAGAGTCATTAATTTGGGTATAAGTTACGACTAAAAGCTGCAAAGTGTGGACATAACCATGGTCTCTAGCATAGTGCTGCCCAATTCCAATAGGACTTTCTATGATGGGAATTTTATTTATTGCCCCTGTTCAATATGGTAGCCAGTAGCCACATATGACTAATGAGCACTTGAAATGTGGCTACTGCAATTGATGAACTAGATTAGGGAATGTATTCCATTTTATTTATTTAAATTAAATTTAACTTTGCTCCAAAAAGTAAAAGAATGAAGAGAAGTGTGAAGAGCCAAGAGCCAGGCTTTGGAAAACCCATTCTCTAATAATGATTTCTAAACATCCCCTTGCACAAGGCACGCTATTATTCTTACCCACAGAGATCCCAGGATATAAACTAAAGGAAATCATTTAATGGCTGGAGGCCATTTTGTTGCAAGTCAGGGAAGAGTTTAGAGTCCTGGTCTTGCAATCTCATTTGAAAAATAGTGAAATTGGGGTGATGAGTTGCAAAACACTTTCCAGTTAGAAAATTGCATAATTTTAGTAAGATCATGTGGTGGTTTAGTGTTATGAATCCCAGAAAGACATGTTCTTAATCTTAATCCATTCCTGTGGGTGTGAACTCATTGTAATTGGATCTTGTGATGAGGTTACTTCAGTTAAGAATCAGAATGGGTCTTAATCCTATTACTGGAGACCTTATAGAGAATGCCACAGAGGGAGAAGCCACCAAGAGAAGCTAAAAGCCATACGTCAACAGAACTCAGAAGAGAAAGGAGAGGAAATGGCCATGTGATGGAAAATCCAAGGAACCCTTTGCTGACTCCTTGATTTTGGACTTCCCCTAGTTTCAAAACCATGAGTCAATAAATTCCCATTGTTTAGCCAACCCACTGTATGGTATTTGTTTTAGCAGCCAAGAAATAAACATCACAATTGGCCTCTCCCTGTACCTTCTCTGTTTCCCTAATTTTCTCTCTCCATTACATCATCTTTAGATTCCTTCTAACCTTACCAAATTCAAAGACACCATTTCCAATCTGCAATTTTATGTTCCTTCTTATAAGCCAATTAAGAATTATTTTCATTCTCTGCTAGGTAGCCTACTCACTCGGCTTCGGAGATCTGGCAGAAGCAATTAATTCAAAGCATGATTTTGTTCTTCCTATTCTCTTGTACATTCAGAGTCATGAATCACAGTTATTTGGACTTGGTACTTATACTTTCTTTGCCTTAGGATGTTCCAATCTTTTTTACAATGGTCTCTTCCACAGCTACACTAAGAAATATGCTCTAAGCCCTAGGCAGCTCTCTTTTTTCTTACTTCACATTAAATGCAAAAGGGAAATAGTGATATAAAATTGCCCATTTCCTGATAACTTCTCTTTAATTCCCTACTCTTCAATTTTACAAGGGCCACTTTTCTTTCATGTGTGTTTCAAATACATTTGCAGTATCTTTTCTTGCAAAGAATCCTGTCTGAATGACATATTTCTTTTCCCATCCCTAATTACCCTTTTAACTTTTTTCTACTCACTCTCAATCCATCTCTTTTCCTATCAGCCTTCTTAGATTAAAAATAAAACAGTTATTCCCCAATTTCAATTGGAACGTTTTAGTTTCCTACGCTCTTTTGCTAACATTATGATTAAAGCCAATTTAAGAAAATTTACATCTCTTCCAGTTGAAGAAATGTATGGGGAGTGGGGAGGGTTAAATGACTTTAAAGAGGTTTCACTTTTTGAAAACAGAGTTCCTACAAGGTCTAAAATCCTATGAAACATAGTCAAGGCATTCATTTTCTGAAAGTCAATGTTCATCTGCTTCCTACAATTCTTATTTTTCAAAATCTTGGCCTGAAAGCAGGAATAGACAAGACAATATTCAAGATTCCACTCTTATGATCCTGATGGGTGGGAGACCTGATAAAGAACACCTGAGTTTAAACCGTGGGTTTCCCAAGATTCAAACTGGCTTTGAGACATCTCAAGTCTGGAGGAATCTGGGGGAAAATAAGGTATGTTTCAGGGGTTTCTAGATGATGCTAGGCCTAGAAAGGATCCTCTGGAAAAATGAAAACTAATTCAGATCCCCAAGAATCTTGTACCCAGCCTTGAGTTAACCAAGGAAAACACTTTCTTGGACCCAAACTGATTCCAGAGAGAATAGGACATTCAGGACAGCTCTGCCCAAGCTCCTGTCTCTCCCAATATGATTCATTTTAGTTTCCCTTTCTCTTTTTGAAGAGGTCAGTCCAAAGTGATAGGAGACTCAGAATTCCTATGAATATTTCCTTAACTTTGAATAATTAATAGCTACGTTTCTATGGATCCCTGCCTCACCCCACAACAATTCTAGCTCTATCAGGAATTTTCTCCTTCCTCATTTATTAAATTATTTCTTATGACTTCTGGTTAACTGAGACACCTGTGTGATCTCACTTGCTCCTTCATCATAAAAATGCTTCCTTTCAGGTCAACTGTCTCTGAGAGCATTGGAATATGAATAACCTGCCACTAGTGAGTGCAACTATTTTTATTGCTGTGCCTCTGAACCAGCTTTGCTTTGTCAGCCAAAATATTTTCCTTTTCACTCTGCCAAGATTCAGTATAATATTTCTCAAATGTTATTACCTGCATCTTCTGAGGGAGAGGCAACCTTTAGTGCTTCATTTGCCCTGAAGAAATTGATCACTACCACCTTAATGAACAAAGAATTCTGGAATCACACTCCAGATGTGACTGTCAGACTCTCCTTAGAGTTGCTCCAAACCATCTCCCCTGTACCACCACCAATCTTCACCAACTCATTTTTATAAATCCCCATCCACGAGCCAAGCCTCTTCAGTTACCCTTTATCCCCCAAACTCTTATCCTTATTCTGCTTCTGGTGTCCCCCGATTTGAGCCAATCTCCCACACTACCCCACCCACCTGCTTTATCTAGATGTCTGGGACAATGGTATCTAATCAGCAGATTTTGCTATACTTTCACACTTTTTTTCCTGAATTTATTGTACATCATCATCCCTCAACAAACACCTGCCTAACCTTTGGAAAAATATTTCCCCTTTGACCTTTCAGGTGAATTCTGGTTTTCCTTTCAAGAGGATGGCAAGGTTTCCTTTTTTCTCCCAATTTGATAAACATTATTCTGCCTGTCTCTTGCCAAATCCTCTGTATATCATGGTGTGCAGGGGCTCCAGAGTTCAGTGCTGGGATTTGAATCCCAACTCTACCAACTCTTTGCTCTTGGACAATTACTTTACCTCACTCAGCCTCAGCTTCCTCATTTTTAAAATAAGATGAAAAAAGCAACTTGCTCAAAAGGATGTTGAAGGCTTACAAAAATTAAACAAATTACTATATACAATTTACTTAGAAAAGTTACTGATATAAAATAGATGGGACCCACTTTTTTTACAGAATTAAAGATTCTAAGAAATCCTGAAATTTAAATTTTTGGTGGAGGTTGTTCATCCCTTCAAATATATTTGACTTTAAAATACCCCTTGGCAAATTTTTTTATGTTTTCTTGAAATTCCTGTCACTAGAGAAACTCTAACCTTGAGTTTTAAACAATAGAAAGCAAACAAAAGCCCAGGAAAAGTTAATGATTTCAGTGATATTAAAATGATTATTAGTGAATAACACATACATACATAGTAATTAGTAAATCAGTGCCCAGGTCTCCTCCTACTCAATGATCTTAAAACTCCATCTATAAAAAGGGAATTGAAAAATGAGTGCTGTAAGGGTTAAATAAGAGTTGTTTTTTTTTTAATTATCAACTGTTGCAAAAATGGTATTTCATATCATTCTTCAATACAGAAATAATTGAACGCAGCTTCTTTTTCTGTTTTCAGTAAGAGTTTTATTAACACTTCTGTCTTTTGTCTTGCAATTGTCTAATTTTTTACAGGTTTTTATTGTTTTTATTTTAAGGTAAAATATGGATTAGTTAAATACACAAACATTAAGTGAGATTTGACAAATGCTTACATCTGTGAGTATAACTCATTTCCCTATCAGAATGTAGAACTTATTAGTCACTCTGGTAAATTCATTCATACCCTTCCCAGTCAGTATCTCCAACCCCAAAGAAGTGAACTCTTTATGTTCAGCCTCTTTTCACTCAGTCTGTGAAATTTACCCAAAATGTTGTATACCTCACTACTGTGCCAGTCAGGGTATCCAGAGAAACAGAACCACCAGGATATATGTATGTGTAAAGAGATTTATTTTAAGGAATTGAATCACATGATTGTGGGGGCTAGCAGTTCTGAGAGCCATAGGCAGGTCAGCAGGCTAGAATTTCTGTTATGAGCGATGTTAAATTCCTCGAGTCCAGATCCACAGGGGGAAGCTGGAAAGCTGGAAACTAGAAAAGGAGTAAAGGATAGAGACTTGAAGCAGAATTTCTTCTCTTTCAACCCTCAGTTTCCTGCTCCAATGGATTGTACAAGACCTATTCACTTGATCAAGGGTAATCTCCGTTACTTAAAGCCAATTGATTGTAAATGCAAATCCCATCTAGAAAATACCTCCACAGCAACTGTTGACCAAATAACTGTATGCCACAACCTAGCCAAGTTGACAGTTAAAATTAACTATCACAAGTACTTTATTTCATTTTATGGCTGAGTAATATTCCATTGTATGACTATACCACAGTTTATCTATTTTTAGGTTGATGGTCCTTTGGCTTTTCCTGTTTGGGTCTGTTATGAATAAAGCTGCTATAAAAGGCTTGAACCAGTGTTGTTTTGTGTGTGTGTGTGTGTGTGTGTGTGTGTATTTATTGCCATTTATCTCTAATAAGTTTATAACAGTGGATTTGTCAGGTTGTCTCTCTTTAATTTTAACCATTCTAATGGATATAAATTATTACCATCCCAATACCTTCCTTTCTGATGTATTTCTTCCAGCATCTAGCTATTTTTCACTGGGTTATTTGCCTTCTTATTTTTGAGTTTCAGGAGTTCTTTTTCATATTCCGGATACAAGACCTTTCACTGATATATGCTTTGCACATATATTCTCCCAGTATGTATCTTGCTGATTCCTTTTTTAATGGTATCTTTTGATGGGCATATATTTTCAAATTTTGATGAGATACAATTTCAATTTTGTGTGTGTGATTACTTCTTTCTGCATCGTGCTTAAATGTCTTTACATATCCCCAGGTCATAACATTATTCTTGTATGTTTTCTTCCAGAGAACTTTAGAGTATTAGCTTTTAAGTTTAAGAATATGATTCATATCAAATTAATTTTTCTGTATGGGGTGAGGTAGAGGTCAAAAGTCTTCCTCTCATATGACTATCCTTTTGTTTCAGCAGCATTTGTTGAAAAGGCTTTCTGTCCCTATTGAATTACTTTGTAACTTTGTCCAATATCAATTGAACTGTTTAAATCTGGGTCAATTTCTTGTTTCTCTATTTTTTGCCCTTCATCTATTTGTCTGTCATTATACCAACAACACACTGTCACCTTGATTACTGTAGTTTTATAAGTTTTGACATCATGTAGGTATATTCTATGATATTATTCTTCCTCAACAGTGTTTTAGCTTTTTTGTTGAAGGTACTTTGCATTTCCAATTGAATGTTAGAATCAAAGTTTATTAAAAAAAGAAAACTGTCTGTGATTGTTGTTGAGTAGAAATATTTCTTTATATAGTTTTGATATATAATTCTTATCAAATACATGGTTTCCAAATACTCACTCTCATTTTGTGGGAGTGTTTTAAATTTCTTGATAATGCCCTCTGATTCACAAATGTTTTGAATTTTCATGAAGCCAAATTTATCTATTGTTTCCTTTGTTGCCAGTGCTTTTGATATATTTCAGAATCCAACATCTCATGAATGATACTAAAGATCTTCCCCTAAGTTTTCTTCTAAGAGTTTTATAAATTGAGGATTTATTTTTAGGTCATTGATCTATTTTGACTTAATGTTTGTAAATGATGAGAGGTAGGGGCCCAGTTTCATTTTTTTGCATGTGGACATTCAGTTTTCCCAGAACCATTTATTTAAGAGATTATTCTTTCCCCACTGAATGGACTTGACATCCTTGTTAAAAATCAACTGGCCATAATACATCCTCAAAATCTGGTGGTAGGTGGTGGTTTCTTAAACCTTACACCCAAAGTACAAGCAATGAAAGAAAAAAAATGGATAAATGGGACCTCCTCAAATTTAAACAATTTTGTAATTCAAAGGACTTGGTAAAGAAGGTGAAAAGGCAACCTACTCAATGGGAGAAAATAATTGGAAGTCATATATCTGATAAAGGTTTGATTTCTGTGCCTTCTAAAGAGATCATACAACTCAACAATCAAAGGGCAAGCAATCCAATTAAAAAAATAGGTAAAAGACTTAAATAGACATTTCTCCAAAGAGGAAATTCAAATGGTGAAAAAGCACATGAAAAAATATTCAGTTTCACTAGCTATTAGGGAAATGCCAATCAAAACTACAATGAGATATCATCCCACAGCTCAGAGAATGGTCATTATTAAAAAAAAACAAAAACCAAAACTACAAGTGCTGGAGAGGATGTGGAGAAATAGGAACACTCCTTCACTATGTATGGGAAGGTAGAATGGTACAGCCTTTGTAGAAGACAATTTGGTGGTTCCTCAGAAGCTAAATACAGAACTGCTGTATGATCCGGCAATCCCTCTACTAGGAATATATCTGGAAGAATTGAAAACAGGGACACAAATAGATATTTTCACACTAGTTTTCAGAGCAGCAT
Source organism: Cabassous unicinctus (assembly GCA_029593785.1). Taxonomy (NCBI): domain Eukaryota; kingdom Metazoa; phylum Chordata; class Mammalia; order Cingulata; family Chlamyphoridae; genus Cabassous; species Cabassous unicinctus. Next base: position 11,540 of record JAQZBX010088660.1, read on the forward strand.
TATTCACAATTGCCAAAAGATAGAAACAATCCAAGTGCCCATCAACCAATGAATGGATAAACAAAACGTGGTGTATACATATGATGGAATACTATGCTGCTGTAAGAAGAAATGAAATTGGGACACATGTGTCAACATGGATGAAACTTGAGGACATTATGCTGACTGAAAGAAGCATGTTATGCGTGATTGTTTTGTAAGCTCACAACGTCTCCTATATATATACACATATATATATGTGTGTGTATATATACTGAAAAAAAAGGACACATTGTATGATCTCACTAATATGAACTAAATACAAAGAATAAACACATATAGTTAAAATCTAGAGTTTAGGTTACTAGGAGATAGGATGAGGGCTGAGAAGGGGTAGTGATGCTTAATGTATGTACAACTTTTAAGTAGCTTGACTTTAAAAGTGTGGAAATGCATAGAGTTGATGGTATCACATTATAGTGAGTATAACTAACATGGCTGGTTTATAAATGTGATTGTGGCTGAAAAGCAGGTAGTCTAGGGATGTAAATGTCAATTGAAAGAAAGCTAGAGAATAACCTAGGGACTGAATAACATAATGAACCCAGTGGTGCATGAAGATTGTAGTCAATAGTATAAATACAAGAATGTTCTTCCATTAACTAGAACAAATATACATCACTATTACAAGGTGGTAAGAATATGGTGATGCATGGGAAAAATAAAATTAATGTAACTTATGGACTATGGGTTAACATCAATATTGTAATATTCTTGCATCAATGTCAAATAAGATACTATATCAATGCTAAGGGTCAATAAGGGAAGTATGGGATTTTTTTCTTTTGGACTAAGGAAAACATCCAAAAATTTACTGAGGCAATGACTGCACAATTCTGTGATGAAAGTGAGAGCCACTGAGGGTATACTTTGGATGAATTGTACAAGGCATGGGACTATATAACACAGTGAACCATGTGGTGGATGATGGACTGTGGTTAACAGAACAATTATGAGAGCATTCTATCATGAACTGTAACAAATGTACAATACTAATACATGGTGTTAATAATAGGGGGATGGATGGAAAAAATATACCAAATGTAAGCTATAGACCATAGTTAGTAGCAATATTTTGATGATGTTCTTTCATAATCTGTAACAAATGTTCCACAACAATGCAATGGAAATTCTG
>JAQZBX010088661.1:0-12717 GCA_029593785.1 Cabassous unicinctus
AGATTTTTTTATCCTATTCTCCAAAATTTATTTATTTATTAAATTATTTATTTATATCACTATGGCACCATGGATATGTAGTTCAAATTTTGGATTATAATCCAATACTACTTTATGTTGTTACTAAAATTATTTAGCTTTGGCCATTGGGAGCTCTTTCAGTTGAATCCTTTGTTCGTTTGGCATAACCACATTGTTTTGTTTTTTGAGAACTTCCTTATTCTCTGGCACTAAATGATGCTCCTGGCTCATGTTATATATTCCCATCCCAGCCCTAAAATTGGCGATTTTTCCAAGGATTTCTTTTTCTGTTCATTGAAGAAAAATATTAGAAGGTAAATATAGGTGCCAGTGTACTTGTTGCTATTGGGCTGCCATTGCTTCTAAGCATTCTCAGCAGATTCAGCAAGAAAATATGTGTATGTACTAACCTGTGTATATACACATCTATAAATACACATATTCCTATGTGTAACCATCTGCAACAAATATTCACCCAGATGTGAGTTCAAACTGATGTCTCCAACTCTAATCCATTAACACATAGATCATTCTATATGTCTTCCCTTGTTTGTGTGCAACCTTGCACTCCACAAGTAAGAGACCTGGCTTCCACCATTCACCATCCATTTGCCACCATAATTGTTCAATTGCAGTATTGTACATAGTGATTTCAGAATTGTTCATCTTACATGGTGGGGAAAAAAAAACTTCATTAAATAGAAACAGTGCTTAAATTCACCTCTTTTTGCCTTTAGTCTCACAGTCTTCATTTATTTCTAAATTTACTTAGGTCAGCACCTTTTTTACCGTCCTTCTTCAGTGAGGTAATTTTGTAAAACAGTTGGATTTTTAAAATCACAGTATTTATGCCATCCTGGGTTCTCCAAACCTCCTAAATGATTTGTTTTTAACTTCCATAGATTAAAGTTCACACTTTGTGCTGTAAAATTCCACTAGTTTTGACAAATGCTGTGTCATGTACCTACCATTACAATATCATTCAGAATAGTTTTGTTGCCCTAAAAATTCCCTGTGCTTCCTCTGTTCAATTATATTCATGTACCCCAATATTATCTCTCTCCTATAGATTTATAACTAAAGTCAGAATTCCAACATAACATAAGGGGACAAGTATAGAGGACACCCCCCCCCCCAAAAAAAAAAAAATCTTATTAACTCTAATAGCTCACCAGGTAGCAAGTATGGTAGCTGGCCTACAACAAACTATATCTTACAATATTTATACCTATATATAATATTTACATAACCTGTCCCAGCCTCCTGCACAGGGGAATCAAAGCCTGTCAGCTGTTAGTGATATGTAGAAGAAATTTCTCTTCAGCTGATCTAGGCTGCAGTACAAGCTTGTTACTCAGAGACTCAATGGTGCTTGAAGTGTCTGTAGCAGATAAGAGGGCTGATAGAGCCTGAGGCAAGTCTTGACCATACATCTATGGCAGAGGCTACAGTTTTTATTGGAAGTAAATGTAACGTTTTTGAGAAATAGCTTTGGCATGATACATGTTTCAGATAGAGATTGAAGAACATATCAAGAAGACTGATGATCACCCAGCATGAACTGGCCCTCATTTACCTACTACCTGGTTTATCTATTTCTGAAATTGGGCATTTCCAATGCTCTTTATCATCAAATAGAGGTGGAATAGATGAGATAGGCTAGGCAGTTCCTACTAGTAAAAGTACATACACACACAAACCCCTCATGGATTCATGGAGTGTCCCCTATGCCTGGTTGATTTAGGAAGAAATGTTTTGGAGCAGGCACATTATTATCATGATGTCACTTTAAATTGTCTGCTGTGACATTTTAACCTTATTTGAACTGACTACTTTATTGTATAGATTGACTGGATCTTTAGATGTGGTCTATAGAAAAGGGTCTACTTTAATCCATGGGAAGGGAATATTGGTTGGCTAGGCCTATTAGTAACAATAATTTAATAGATAAAAACCTACAAAATCTCAAGGATTCCATACAAGTGTATTTATTTTCATGTATAATCCAGTGTGGATCTTTCTTGTCACACAGTGGTTCTGGGTAGCTCTCCACTAAGTAGTGATCCTTCCATCCAGTGGTTTTACTGCCGTCTTGAACTTGAGTCTTTCACTGGGTCCTGAGCATTTGTTTGGTAGAGGTTAATGGAAGGAAGGAAAAAAGAGAGAAGGAGACTGAAAGAAAAGAAGGAAGAGGTTATTGTGAGAGATTTTAGGGGCCAGACCTGTATGTTAGGGACATTATCTTTTCCCACATTCCCTGGAACAGAGCTAATCACAGTTAATTCTTCTTACTGTGATAAAGTATAGTATTCCCGTGCTTGGGTGGTACAAGAAATACCATTGTCACAGTTAGAGATTTTGAAAAAAAAAATTGAATGGCAGGTATTAATGCTTAGGGAATAGTTAAGAGTATATAGAACTTGTAATTATGGAATTGGTCCAAAGTATGAGGACACTTGTGACCAATGTAAATACTTATCAAAAGGAATGTATAATTTATAATGGTCTTTATAATCATGTGGACAAAATTATTTACTCTGTGGATTTGCCCTAGTACTTTCTCAGAGAAGTAATAAAACAAGAAAGGGTCTCTGCATAGATTCAATGGAAGGCAAAACTGACCAAACACTGAAGTGCTGAGGTCCCATTTATTTAGCAGCAATGTTCAATCCTGTGTTCCATATGGTACCATATTGCAGGGAAAGTTGCTACATAATTGGTTAAACATTGGCCACTTGTACACTTCTCATCATAGAGCGGTCAGACATACATCCCCACTAGAATAGATAGTGAGACTAGATTTAGATTTGCTTTATTTGTCAACAATGCTTGCATTATCAGCACTACCATCCTTAGATTTTCTGCATGCTTTATTCATCATTATTATTTCCCATACAATATTACTTTTGTCCAAGGAAATTATTTTCAAATTAAATTTAAAGATAATCAACCAAAGCCCATGGACTTTTCTGTTCTTTTATCCCAATAACCATTAAACTTATAGAAGACTGCAGTGGTCTATTAAGATCATTTCCACACCAGCCCAGAGAAAAAAAAATTAATGTTTAGGGGGACTGTCCTAATTATTGCAAAATATTCTCTGAAACAATAAATTGTTGCTTTATGTACCATAGCCAGCATATATTCTGAGTTCCAGTAAACAGGGAAAAAATAAGTGACTGATTTTCTTAATTAAGTGTGTACTTTTCTATCATTTCAAACTACCATCTCAATTACTCAGTGTTCTGCTTTTAAGAGTTTTGAAACCATTAGTAGAATGCTTCTGTCAGAAGACACAGAAATGGTTACACTGCCCTGGAAGTTGTGACCACTACCTTCTTTATTTCCTTATTGCACAAGCAAACTAGGAAGAAATAAAGTTGCATTGAGTGATAGATTTTGGCTATCAAGGTCAAAGAGAATGGCCAACAAACAAATCAACAACAGCAAAAATATGTAGATAGAATAAAAGGAAAATGATGGGACTATCTTAGAACTTCCATGATTCTCCAATATTTAAGGTGATTTGGAAAATTATTTTTGTCATCCTTTTAAATTAGTTTTTTACTCAATTTTGAAATCAATAATCTCTAAAAATCTCTGTGAACTGAAAGATTTGCTAAAGCAAAAATCAAATCAACAAGTATAAAGGAAAAGATAGAGCAATTTAACTAATTTGTAATTACAACCATATTTCAGACAAGAAACAATGAAAATGCAGCCACTGCCTTTTACAAAGCATACATTGATCCACGCAATATCCTCAATAGATTTAAGCACTTTGCTTTTAGGAATTTTATTTGTTGGTGCTAAATAAATATTGAATAATTTAATTAGTTTTTAAAACTGAACTTGAATATTATTAACAGTAAAACATTTGTTAAGAACTGTGTACTTTAGAAAATAATATATGTATATAAAAGATTAATGTCTATATTTATTTCAAAGGTAAATTTAAATTACTTAACAACTGAGATAACGTACACCACAGTCTATTGTAGCTAATGGAATGACATTCTCTGATGTTGTAAAAGTCTACCACATTGACAATGCAATTAAATTTGTCATCTTGGGATGGACAGCTTATGCTATTTTTTAATATACAAATCAGTTTGTAATTATTACTTTAAAAGATTTTATAATGCCATCATTTGCTTAATTTCCATGTTCCATTTCCCAAGAAGGCAAATTAGAATCATCAAAAGCCTGATCTGCAAAATATGAAGACACATAGCAAGTTACAAATTAAAAATAATGATGCAAACAATAACAGCAATGAAACCCTAAACATTAAAAAAAAATTAGTCATTCAAGATGCATCTTGGTTAAATAGTCTCCAGATGGCAGTCTAGCACTACCTCAGCCAAAAACTCTAGCTAGAGATACTGGGAGTCTTCTCGGATCTTAATTCTTGGCAAAGGGACCACAACACATACCTTTGTTCTTGTGTAAGCTTAGTGAAAATTCAGTTTATTCAGTTTGCTGTTTATAGTTCTCATAAACAAAGAAATAGTCCTCTATCATTTGGCTACTTTTTAAAACAAGAATAAATAGATTCAATTTTAATCAAGGTTGATTATTTTTAAAAGATAAGGGTACATATTACAAAACAATATCTTGTTTTACAATATTACATTTCAGTCAGCAAAACAACAAACATCCAAACAAAGCTCTTCCTTTCCATTCACAAAAATGGCAATTCTTCAGTTGTGCCCATATTCAGGTAAGATCAACTAAAAATGTCTCTAAAATGGTTCCTTTCATGTAAAATTTCAATGAAACCTAGCCTTTTTTCATTATTGACAACATATAAGAGAAATGTAATATAACACTTCTGAAATTAAAAATTATGGGCTTTCACAAACACTCCATATTGTCTTTTATTCAAACTAAAAATACGTTTAAATAGTTATCATTTGTTCCATGTTCTTTGCTTAATTATTAAGAAACATTATTAAATGTGTCTAGTATTATAGTAGAGCTAATATCCTCTCTAAGCCACATCTATATAAATAAGAATATAGTAACATATTTACTATGACTTGTTTGGTGAATACTCTATTACATTCTCTATTTATTTCCACTATAAAAATGAGAAAATATAATTCCTAATATAATAGAAATTTAAAGTGAAAAAGAAATAGAATAAGCAATGTATATTTTACTAGAGAAATAACAATATGTAGAAATCACAAAAATAATGAAATAAATGGAAAAATAAGTGATATAAAAACAATTGAAATTTCATTCAAGATTTTTTTCCAATACCAAAAAGGAATGCTTGTACTAATTTAACAGAAAAGGATCAGAAGTATGAAGAAATTGTGTGGAGAATAAGTATTTTAAAAAGTAGGTAAGATTAGAATGGAAACAAAAGAAAATCAATACATTAAAGGATATGTCAAGTAAATGTAACATGTGGTTCAGAAAGTGATCATGTTAAATCTAATAAAATACATTATTAATTTTATGAAATAGTAAATTTAATTACATCCATTATTTCAAGGAGCCACATCTACTATTTTCATACTGTGCCATACATTTTGTGTCAGGGTCTACAAAAGAGTAAAATATATAAAATGAGCTATACTTGTCATTTTTAAAATGTCAGTTTCTATTACAAGGGACCTACCTTGTTTCTTAAAGGAGCTGGGGAACTACAAGCAAGTAGAATGTATCATGACTGAGGAAAATTAGCAAAAAGTTTAAAATGTATAATTCCTACCAGGGGCAAAAAAATGATCACTTAAATCTAGGCAGTCAATTGAAAGCCATAAATAGTAAGCCAGCATTAGAAAAATATCAGTAATTTTGTAAGCAAGAGAATTTATATAAATATAGAACAGAAAGTAAAATTCCTTAGTAAGAATAGTAAAACTGATTTGTGTTATAGAATGAACTCCAATGTTCTAAAATCACATTTTTACTACTTTATGAATTTGCATGTTATATACATGCATTTGCATTTTTAACATATTAAAGTGTAGCTAGAGGCTGAAAATATTGAATATTGAAATATATTTAATCATTTTAGCATCACTACCTTATTCATCATTCCTTGGGGAAATGTAATTTAATTATTTATTAAATTGTGTTCTAATTTATAATAAATGGTAATTATTGGGACTCTTCTACAATCTTTTTGTTCCGAGTGGCAGATAAAATCATACAAAACTCTTTTGAAATTTGATATCTCTGAGAACAATTTTGAAATGGGTAGAAGATGATCTACTCTTTAGTTCAAAAGCTGTTTTCTTAACTTTCTTGTTATCAGAGTTATAAATTATGTGAAAAAAATGGAGACGACTGTTTCCTATGTAGCTTAAGAAAGGATGATTTTTCATGGCTCCATTATCATTAATAAAGTAGTATAAATATAATAAAGAAAGCAATTGTGAAGATTGACATTAACATGTGCCATTACATTTCAGGATCCTGCAGGAAACTGAGGCACATCCAACAAAGGATAATTGAAGGAAGATTTAATCAAAATGATTCTTTATCAATGTGCAGACCACAATATTGGGAAACTATAAGGAATAGTGCAGTATTTCTGTGTAGTATTAGTGGAACTCTAACCACTTCTGCTCTGGAACAAGGAGAGGTGGAGTGGTTTCTGGAAACCTAGAGCATATCATATAAGAGGGACATCCTGAGAAGGGCAATAATCTTTAGCCAAAGGACACAGTTGAACTAGCACCCCACTGAAGGAAAGGAGTCAGAGTTACACATATCCTGACCTCACTCTCCTGCTTCTCTTCAGTCTCCTGCCAAGTTCCCTATTCAGGTGAGCTTTGTCAGAAGCCAAGGGCAAGGGAGCCATTTGTTGCCATCCATCCAGGTCAGTCTCCCAGGAGAGAGAGAGTAGGTTGGATAAGAGTAGAGAATGGATTGGAAAGAAAAGTGGTAACTATCTGCCACTCCATGTCTTTCTGGACACAGTTACAATGATCTTTGGAAAATATTTATGAAATAAATGTAGTTTAAAAGGGGGTTACTATTTGCTTAATGAATAATCAAGTTCAGTTACAGTAGACAGACATGCTATCAAGTGCATTCATGGTTATATATGAAAATATTATTCTTACAACTTTCTAGAGCCCTGAAGTCTAGTAAAGTTCTGTACTAAGTATACAAGTATGCATTTATGAATGATTCAATTTTCCTTTCACTTTTAATATTTCAATTTTCCATGGCTCTAAGTGTATACAGAATAAATTGCAACCTCCTTATCCTAGAATCCTATCATTTACTACCATGATGTCTTGTGGGTAAAGTATTAAATAATCCTTTTCCATTATGTCTAAGTAGTTATTTTAGCTTTTTTTCTCTAGAAACTTGATAACAATGCAATGTCAACTATGTTATTAGCTCATGTTGTTAGGGAAAAAATGACTCAAGTTTGATAGTCTGCATCTGTACTGGAATAGCTAAAAAGTACTTGGTGGGACATTGTAATTTTGAACTTCCTTGAGTCTGTTCATTCTTATAACTGGCACATACTGTGTGGGGACCTGGAAGCTGTCTATGGAATTGTCACAAGGGATATTGGCTCTGAGGACCATGAGGCTTCAGATTACTCCTACACCTGATGATAAATTTTAATTAATTGCTTCTGAGCCATCATGTGAAGAGAGAATCATTTCTGGGTGGTTTTGTGGACTGCTGCAAGAACCATTCCAATCAAAGAGAAATGCATCATTCTGCCCTGTATTTTCTCTCCTATATTCAACTAATGAATCTGATTCCAAAATTCACATTAGTTAAAATAGTTAGCAAATAAAAAATACAGACAGAACATTATTAAATGAAAGGGGTATTCAAATGCAACATGATTTTTCATTACCTAAGTTTCAATAATAACTACTTGGTGAATCAATTAGAATTACCTTTCAATGATAGACCCAGTGACCAGAAAGACAGTGGCTTAAATAATTTAAGGTTTATTTTACTTCCAAGTTAAAATTGGAATTAGGTCTTCCAAGTCTAGTGTTCTAGCACCTCTGCAATATTATCATTGTGGCATAGCTTCCTACTTTCTGTTGTACCATTCTCAACATATAACATCCCTCTTTAAGGTTGCCTCATGACCACATACAGTTTCAGCATCACCTGGACTTTCGGCAGTCCCATGTGTTTCACAAAGGGAAAGGGAAAGGGAGATTGGAAAAGATACATACCAGCTGTACCAGTCACCTCCCCCCTTTCAAGGAGCTTTCCTAGAAAACAGGCTCAACAAATACAACTAAATTTTTATTGGCAAGAGATTGCTAAAATTAGCCAAAAAAGCTAGGCAATAAATTTTTACAACTGCTTCCACTAACAAAATTAGAACAGTCTCATTAAAAAATAGGGGAGAGGGTCTATAAACTTCTAGGGGCTGCCCTTTTCTTTACTAATTAAGCTTTTATACATTTTCCTGAGAAGAATTCAAAAGGAAAGATCCAGTATCACAGAAATTGACTGGTTTCAACATCAATCTCTATTCTACATCTTCTATGTATCTTTAGTAGCATTATAGAATCAGCATGGCATTAGTATGCCCTTTTCCTAGTGGAATTTTACAAAATTAATCAGCAAGAATTTTATAATTTTCTTTATGTTCAATAGATAGACATTACTCCAAAAGAGGGAAAAAAAAAAACCAATTGAGCAAATTTAAAACAGTCTATCTGTCCAAGGTTCAGTAATTCAGAGGAAGAAAGAAGTTTATAGAGATTAGAAGAAATTGGAGAATACTTAATGGAGCAGCTCAAGTTTGAGCTGAATATTGAAGCCTTTTGTAGTAGGCTGAATTATGTGCCCCATCTTAATCAACATTTCTGTGGGTGTTTTGAAGATGTTATTTTTAGTTAAATTATGGCCAACCAAAATGGGATGAGTCTTCATCTGGATTACTGGAGGCATTATAGAGAAAACAGTAGCCAGAGTCAGAAAGGCCATAGGAGGAAGACAGAAGTTAGTGGGAACTGAGAAGAGAAAGGAGAGGATATCGATAAGTGACTGGAAGCAGAGATACAAGCCAAGGAACCCACAACATTGCCAAAAGACAGCACCAGGATCTATAAAATCGGGGAGAAAGCAAACATTGCCATATATTAATGTGTGACTTCTTTTAGCCTGAAAGTCCTCAAAGTTATGAGCCTATAAATTCCCATTGTTAAGCCCACCCATTGTGTGGTATGTATCATAGCAGCCTGGCAACCACCACACCTATATAGGAGTATATATCAAAAAAATGAGTATAATGAGTATTTGAAATAAGTGCTCTGAATGGATCTGAAGCATAGTTCTCAAATCTCCATATTTTTTCCCATGATGTTTCCTCCTAAGCTAAAGTATTGCTGAGCTTAAACTGATACTATTCCTAGATCACTGAGTTGTTACACTGATGGCAAAATTATCCTCCTTAACTTTAGGATTGTTCATTTTGGGGTCATTACCATTACAAATGATTAACTATGATATTATACTTCAAAGCATTCCCAGACAAATCCATTATTGATTTGAGCAGTGTTACATTTGATTTGGCCTAAAGTTGCTGAATGCTGACATGACATCTAAAGCAAAACAATGTGTTTAGAATAAATAACAATTATTTTCTAATCTGCAGTTTAAGATACTAAAGTTCCTACCAAATTTGATATTTGGAAATGTTTCATAATATTACTTTTTAAAATTGTTTGATAAAATTTATTTTATGAGAGAATAAACATATTTATTTTCTGACTACACTTGACTTGGAAATTCATCAACCAACATTTATTTAGCACTTCACATACATAAAGTGTTATGTTAGTTGTGAGCTTCAAAAAAACACAAACAAACTCAGCCTCTGGGCCGTCAAGAAAAATGTGATATGTTATAAACAATCTCTGTAAACAGTATGGTTAGAATTCAGTGGGAAGATCCAAAAAGTTTGTCTTTGAAATGCTGTAAAAATTTCACAAAGGTGGTTACATTTGAGGTCCCTCCTCCTTAGTGTTACATATACTAATCAGAATGATTGAGGAAGAATATTCTAGATAAGACAACTACGTTTATAAAAGAATGAAAATTTAAAAGGAGGTGGGATTTTTAGGAAAACACAAGATGTTCTGTTTGTTTGATATTTAGGCATGGGGGTGTAATGGCCAAGATCAGGTTACGAAAATTTAGGAGGTCTTTGCTACCTCCTCTTCCTCCTCCTCTTCGAGCTTTTCCTTCTTTCCTCCTGTAGATCCTCTTCCTTTGTCTTATTCTCCTCTTTGTCCTTTTTTAGGGAGTGGAAAGTTAATCTAAGAGTGCTCATGTAAATGTATTTCTTGACTATATAATTAGGATCAGATTGTTGGATAATATGATATACAAAAATTCTATTTTACAAGATATTGTCAGTTATGCAAAAGATTGTGTCAGTTTACATTATCACTAGCAATATATGAACGTCTGTTGAGCTGTATCCTTTCTATGCTGGGGATTTTAAAACTTCTTAATTTTTGCCAAACAAATGTGTGTAAAATGACATTTCATTGTATACTTGATCTGCAATTTCCTGATTACTAATGCGATCAAGCATCTCTTCAAATATGTATTGACAATACCTGTTTCTTCTTATGTGACCTCTTCAGGCCTCTTCTTTATACTTTAAAATGGTAGGAATAATTTTATAATTTTCTTAGATTGATATGGTATCTCTGGAGCAAACATAAGAGTTAAGTTTACAACATTGGAAGCATTCCATTTACTACCAGGACCAAAATTAAGATTTTTTATGTCATTGCTATAATTCAGCATTCTAATGGCAATTCTGGCTAATGAGATATGCCAAGAAGAAATATATAGTAGAAATATTGGAAAGAGATAACACTGTAAGTATTTACAAATGATATGACTTACAACCTGAAAATCCAAAATTAACAGATATTATTAGAAGTAATAATTGATTTCTCTCAAATGGCCAGACGAAAGATTTACAACTAGTTTTACTATAAATTAACAATGTTACTTGAAAATTATTAGAAAAAATAGTCTCCCTTTAAAGGAGCAACAAACTTATAAAATGTCCATATGGTAACCTGATATGAAATATTAAAACTCCAAAAGCAGAAAAATATGAATCTTTACTAAAATTGTAGTTATCCTGAATAAATAAAGCACATGCTATGTTCTAATGAGGGAAAATTAGATATTTTTAAACAGTCTATTGTCCCTTAATCTATAAGCGGAATTAAGGCACAATCATGACCTCCACATACTATTTTATGGAATTTAACAAGCCTAAGGAAGATATAATGTGAAAAAGAACTAATATAACTTTGAAAGACAAAGATATGGGAAGGAGTTTCTCTGAGATATATCACAATTTACAATTAAGGATTAGTAAATGAATAGTGAGTTACTGGGGCAATAATAATAGCACAGATTAAAGTAACCTAATAAGAGTGCAGAAACAAATCTTTGAACATATAGTACTTAACTTAGAATGTCATTGTTTCTCAAAAATTCAACGTGAGTATTGTGACAATTGATTTGCTTAGGGAAACAAAAAAGGTAAACCCTACATCCAGACATAAGCATAATTGCTTGATTGATTAAATAAGATAAGCATAAAAGAAGAAATTAATGTGTTATAAATAGATAACAGATATGTAATATGAACACATTCTGGAAGACTTAGAAGGAAAATATTCACAAGTTTGGCCATTTTTTATACCAAATATCACAGTGAATATATTGATATGTTGAAATGTTGAGAAATGAGAAGGAATACCTAATACCTTTATATGCTCTTTCAACACTTTTTTACAATATATCTTTATATATATGACAAAATTCAAACCATGCAGTCTAGACCTGGACTAGAGGCAATTCTTAGGATTCATTACACTCCTATTCTTTACTCCTAATGAATACCATGGTTTTTGCCACAGCATCATTAATTCTTCCAGCACTTCTTCCTTTCTCATCTTGATCCTAATTGACCATTCCTCTCATTATTCTCTAATCCAATTCTTGAGCAAATAGACTGGTTTAGCTAATTATCATCATTTGTATTGATTAGAGCCCTCTAATTCCAGTGTCATTCAGGTAAGCACACCAGCCTACTTCTATGCAACATACAGCCTAACTCTGGAGCACAAATTAGTTCAGAAAAAGGTGACCATGAGTTCAAAATTAATTGTGATTATCTTCAATATCAAGAGCCTGGCATAATAGTCTGTATTGTCCTGCATGACATTGCAATGACAGATACAGGTCATTATACATTTTGTCAAAATCTATAAAATTGTGTGGGGCAAAGTGTAAACTCTAATGTAAACTATAGTCCATGGTCAGTGGCAATGCTTCAATATGTATTCATCAATTGTAACAAATGTACCACACTAATGAATGATGTTGTTAATATGGGAAAGTGTGGGAAGGGGCGGAGATAGGGTATATGGGTATCCCCTATATTTTGATGTAACATTTATGTGATCTAAAGCTTCTTTAAAAATTAAAAATTAAAAAAAAAGGTAATTGTGATTGACTAGTATAAAATAGTTTAGCTATTTATGTGCATATATAAAATACCTTTGCGATTAAATAGTATTGGAGATCATGTATGAGCTTCAGAGCTCCACATTCCTTTCTCTATTCCATGTTGGCCACACCAGTGTTCAATAGAGTTGTTGTGTTTTTGTTTTTGTTTTTGTTTTTTGGGTTTTTTTTTTT
>JAQZBX010088663.1:0-12724 GCA_029593785.1 Cabassous unicinctus
TAGTAAAAATGAATGTTTCTTGAAAAGTTTCTCTTTGATTATATTCACCCTACCCACACTGCCCTGGTATCTTTTGTTATATAAAAAACATCCAAAACTAAATGACTTAAAATAGCCACCAAGGGGCAATTATTCTGCTCTTCTTCATGTTGAATGTGATTGCAATGTGAGAATCAGTGGGAATTTGGTCTAAGCTGTAGGGTCTCTCATAAATACCACTGGCAAATCAATGTCAGAAAGATATTCTGGACTGGTCCTATTTCCCTTCTATGTAGACTCAGAACTTACTGTACAGTTTCCTCAGAAGGTTTGTTGGACTTATTACATGGCAGTCCTTATTTCTCAGAGACTGTCTTCTTAAAGTTGAGGCCTGAACTGACATAGAGTTCCTGCCACTATATTTCATTGGTCAAAGCAGTCAAAGCACAACAAAATTCAAGGCAAGGGGAAGGGGAGTAAATAAGCAACATGTTTCTATGAGCTATGTAAAAAAAAAATAAACTGCATCCATCTTTAATTTGCCATAACTAACATAAGCGCTGTTGTAGATCTACAAACTTTCTCTTTCCTGATTCTTTTGTTAATAGCTTTTAACATTTTAAGTGAATACATGTGTGTATGATTTCGGTTTTTTTTTGTATATATATACCTGGCAAAAGCCATTGAATGAAGACGTACTTGAACAACATATTTATAAGAAAGAGGGCAAGAGACATATTTCAATCTATCAGATATGTGTAAACATGGTTAGTGCTAGTACCTGAGGTAAGAACCAATCAAACCAGAAACCAAGAATTTCAAAGAGCTTTGGAGAATTTCTTTGCCATTTGTTGGGGGAGATTACAAAAATCAAACTTCCAGTCCTTCTTAATTTTGGAAAGAGTTACTTTTGGTAATAGCAAGCTAAAATTATTTCTAGAAACATGTGGAACTTTGCTTTTCTAGTTAAAAATATCACCCATTTCTTGTAAACCTATTTTCCAGACAATAGTTCTCTAAGACCACTCAATTTTCTTAATTCATATCAGTGAGGTCATGTACTGTTCATTCTTCAATGCCTGGCTTGCTTCACTCAACATAAGGTCCTCAAGATTCATGCATGTTACCCCGTGTGTTAGCACTTTACAAGAAATAGAAAGAGAGGAGAAGGCTGTGATCCATCACCCATATGGATGTAATCTATAGTAAGGTGAAAGAGTATAGTTGTGTATTGAAGGGATAGGACAGGAAGGTAGTGATATTGTTGGGTGGTGCATGGTTGACAGGTGGGTAGATTGGGAAGGGTGGGATAGATGTCCAGGGTACTGGGGAGAAGGCTGGGAGAGGGACCATGTGAACACTGGGGATTTGCGGGTATGTGATTGAAACTACAAATTGGGAATGCCCTTGTGGCAATATGTCGATAAGAGTTGTTGGTTTGGGGTGTTGAATTGGGGGCATTTGGTATGGGGTGCACCTGAAGCAGGCTTCTGGGCAGTGTGTGAGTGATCATTCTGTCATGATGTGTTGTGGCAGTGGGTGGAGACCCACATAGTGAGTAGGAGAGAGTTGGAGTCCCATCCTCGGGAGGACTGATTTGTTCAGAATTGGACAGGTGGGCTTTTCTCAAGAGCAAGGGTGGTTCCTAATGGGGAAGGACAGACCAGTGTGTCAAGACTTCAGTCTTGTTGCATGTAACTATGAATCTTGTCATACGAGTCAAGCCAGGAAGTCGCCATGGGCCCCGGGGAAATGGGGAGGGAGGAATAGGAGAGATCAAACAGGGGGTATTTAGTGGTCAGTGGAATTGTTCTGCATGGTCTTGCAGTGATGGACACAGGACATGGTAAATATCATCAAAATTTATAAAAGTGTATGGTCTAAAATGTAAACCATAGTGTAAACCATTGACTATGTTTAGTAGCTATATTACACTATTTGTATATGTTATAACAAATGTACCATCCACATGTAAAAAGGTATTGATATGGGGGGGGAAAGGGGGAGGATGTTGGGTATATGAGAGTCTCCTGCAGTCTGTGTGTGACTTTGCTGTGACCCAAAACTTCTTTGAAAACAAAATGAAAATTAGTGAGACACTGGGGAATGAGTGGGGGAAGGTGCACAGTACAGACAGGGCACCAGATATTGCAGTGATGAAAGGCAAAATGTCAAAAAAAAAAGTTTTTATTTTTTTAAATATTTTTCAATTTTTTAATATCCCAATCTTTTAATTTAATTTTAAGTTTTTTAAATTTTTTATGTATTTTATCACTTATATTTAAACTTATCATTATTATTTCACTTTTCCATTAATTGTATTCGGCTATTGTATTGGCTTCATCTTTGAAGAGGCTTTGGATCACAGAAAGTTTACAACTGGGGTTGGGGAGGATCATTGGTGTGGGGTATCAGGGATGGGGGATGCATGGGAGGAAGTTCACTTGAGCATACATATAAAGTATATAAAAGTGTTCAGATGTTCACAGGGCATTGTCACGGTGGGTGGAGACCTACACAATAAATGAGAGAACACTGATTTCCTATCCTAGAGAGCTCAACCACATTCTCTAAGAGAGCAGCAACAGTTCCTCAAGTGCAGGGGCTGTGACTGGTGAAGGAGGATGATCCACTACTTGGTCCATAATATTTATGATTAGGCTTATGAGTCTTTGCTCTTGAAATTGAAACTTATCCTATTGTTATAGGGTGCCTAAGGGTTGCTTCCTGAGAGCCTCCTTGTTGCTCAAGTGTGGCCTCTCTAAGCCAAACTCAGCATGTGAATGCATTACCTTCCCACCAGCATGGGACATGATTCCCTGGGATGTGCCTCCCTGGCACTGAGGGATTGCTATCAAGTACCAACTAACAATGCAACTGGAAAAAGATTTCAAATAAAAGGCAGAAAAGGTAAAGAAAATGAGTGTATATGGCTAAGAGACTTCAAAGTGAGTCGGGGCATCAACCCAGAGGTAACACGCACATCTCAGCAGGATTTCATGGACTTCCACAGTGGATACTACCCCAAATAGTCGGACTCCTGAGGGCTCTGGAGATTCCCAGATCCCATGGTCAGGGTGGATGGCTCCAGACTTTGGTGCCCTCCCAGTGGGCCCTACTTTGGAGTTTGTGCACCTGAGAGTGATGGAGTTGGACTCAATTATGTCTTCCCTGCACATGGCTCATCTCTCCCTTCTATTTAAACCTATATTTGGTGCTGGAGTTTGTAGGTGAATGTCAAGAGACTTGAGTCTTTGGGCAGTCTATAAGCTAGCTTGGCCCAGAAACTTGGAGGAGTTGCAACACCTACTCTACAGTTTGCTGGACTCACCCAGGACAACTAGCGGGAAGATGATGATGGACGACAGCTGTCCCAGGGAAAAGAGAGAGTCTGCAGGTGCAAGCAGGATAGTCCCATCCATCTTCCCCATGGGATATAAGCCCCCTTGCATTTGGATGTAGAGTGGACATCACCATCCCAAAATCCTCAGGATTGGGGGAGGAGCTATGGACTAGAGTGGACTTACTGGTATTCTACTATGGACGTATTGTGATTCTACCAATGGAAGAAATGACAATATTGATGTATAGCCAGTGGCCATTGGAGGCTCTGGGGGCAGGTAGTGGGAAAAACAGTTGTATTACAGGGGCTTTTTTTGGGACTTGGGAATCATCCTGAGTAACACTGCACTGACAGATATAGGCTATTTTATATCATCACATAACATGCAGAATTGTGTGGAGAGAGTGTAGACTAGAATGTGAACTATGGTCCATGCTTAATGGCAAAGCCCCAGGATGTGTTTATCAATTGCAGTGAATGTGCCACACTAATGAAGGATTTCTATGAACTATATTAGCAGAAATAATCCCCAAACCAGTGCATTCCTACATTTTGTTCACCACCTTATATTTTATATAGTCTTAAATACTTATAAATAAATATTTAATATACAATTAATTGTGAAAATCCTTTGTTATGAACAGCAAAGAATACAAAAAATCTACATTGTTTTTACCCGTAAAACCTTAAATACAGTAGAAATACTCATATATGAAGAAAATAAACATAATTCAAGAAAGTGCATTGAGTGTGGAAAATGTGATAGGGTCATAAAATCAGTGAAATGAAGGTGGATGATATGTTGTGGGTGGGAAGGGAATAAAACAAGGCTTGGTGAAAAAAAACAAAATTTTACATTACCATAGAAATGAATGTCTATAGAAGCATTATTTATAACAGTCAAAAAGTATAAACTAGCCAAATGTCCATCAACTAATGAATGGAAGATGAAATCTGATATACTCATACAATGGAATATTATTTGTTAATGTAAAGGAATGAAGAACTGAAACATGCTACAATATAAATGAAGCTTGAAAACATTATGGGAAATGAAAGAAGTCTGACACAGAAGGCCACATAAGATTCCTTTATATTTAATCTCCAGGAAAGGTGAATAAACAGAGTTGGGACACAGATTAGTTGTTGCTAGGGACCAGATGGCTGGGGATATATTTATCTATCTATATATAGATGTATATATGTTATTAGAATAAAAAGTAAAAGAAAAACAGGACTGTACAACACAATGAACCCTATTATAAATGATGGTCTATAGTTAATAATACAGTTTTTAAAATATCCTTTCATGAATTATAACAAATATACCTCACTAATGCAAGGTGTTAATAATAAGGTGGTAAATTGGATCTCTGTATTTTACATATTTTATGCATGATATTTCTGTAAAACTACAACTTCTCTAGCAAAAATAAATATTAATGCAAAAAATCAATTGCAAGTATCTGCCTGATTTTGACCAACTTGTTGACAAGAGTGAAGAATTTAAACCTAAATAGGGGAGAGTGTAAAAGGAGAAGGGTGTTGGGTATATGGGAGTCCCCTATATTTTCTATATAACTTTTCTGTTACCTAAAGCTTCATTGAAGATAAAATGAAAAAAAAAAAAAAAAAGACTGAAGGAGCAATCAGAAGAAATTGTCACTGTACATACAGGATAACAGATCTTTCAGTGATGAAAGACAATATATAAATTTTTTTTCACTTTTTTTATTTAATTTTTTTCAGGTAATATTTTTTTAAAAGATACTTCAATTACATAAATGTTACATAAAAAGTGTAGGGGATTCCCATATGCCCCACTCCCTGGCCCTCCCACACTGCCCCACATTAACAACATCCTTCATTAGTGAGGTACATTTGTTACATTTGATGAACACATTTGGGAGCATTGTCACTAAGCATGGCTTATAGTTTACATTGTAGTTTACACTCTCTCCCGCACATTTTTGTAAGTTATGACCTGATATATAATGGCCTGTATCCATCACTGCAACATCATTCAGGACAATTCCAATGTCCCAAAAATGCCACCATATTACACTTATTTTTTTAAAGATATTTAGGTTACATAAATGTTACATAACAAATATAAGGGATTACCACAGGGACATGACCCCTGGTGAAGAGCCTCCTTGGCACCGAAGGATAATTAGCAAACGCCAACTAGCAATGCATCTTGAAAAACACATTGACCAAAAGGGGGAAATATTAAATACAAATGAGTTTTTATTGCTAAGAGATTTTAAAGTGAGTCGGGAGCTCATTCCAGAGGTTATACTTATGCACATCTTGGCAGGAACTCATTGACTGCCACAATAAACAGAACCTCAAACTGTAGGGCTCCTGAGGGCTCTAGGGACATCTAGACTATAAACAGGGCAGGCAAGCTCAGGAAATAGGCTCCCTGTCAGTGGGCCTTACTTTGGAATTTATTCTCCCCATTGTAATACAGTTAGACTCATTTATATTTTCGCTACACATGGTTTTTCTGCCCCTTTTACTTGAATCAATAATTAGCACTATACTTGATAAATATATGTTTCATTGAGCCTGGAATCTCACCCCAGAGTTGCAACACCTACTCTCCAGTTCACTGGAATCAACCAGGACAACTAACAAGGAGATTATGGACAATGTCTATCCCAAGGGACAGAGTGTCTGCAACTGCAGGCAAGATAGTTCCGTCCATCCTCCCCATTAGATCTAAGCCTCCTCTCAGTTAGAAACAAGGTGGGCATCACCATCCAAAAGTCCTCAAGTTTGGGGAATGAATAAAAGACAAAGCAGACTTATTATTGTTCTCTTATATACTTATTATTCTAGAAATGGAAATATTTTATCATTGATATAAAGGCAGGGGCCACCAGAGGTTCTAAGGGGAGAGAGAGGGAAGAATAGGTGAAACATGGGGCACTTTTTGGACATTGGAATTGCCCTGCATGTCATTGCAATGACGGATACAGGCATTATATATTTTGTCATAACCTATGAAATTGTGTGAGACAGAGTGTAAAATATAATGTAAACCATAGTCCACAGTTGGCAGCAATGCTTTAATATGTGTTCATCAATTGTAACAAATGTACCACAGTAATGAAACATGTTAATCTGGGAGCAGGTAGGAGGAGAAGAGAGTGGATAATATGGGAATCCCCTATATTTCTTATGTAACATTTATGTATTCTAAAGCTTCTTTAAATATAAAAAAAAATTAACAAAAGCTCAACAGTTGTGAAAATTATTGAAGTATTCACAAGGGAAAATACAGAACCTAATCTAATTAATCTTACCTTTGCATTACACAGAAGTGTGGAGACAGAAGCTTCAGAGATTTAAGTCCCAAATGTTACTGGGTAAAATAAATGCCATTTGCTTTTTGTTCAACTACCAGAGGCAAAGGCAGAAAGACTTGCATCACTCAGGTTTCTGAGTCTCCAAATTTAAATAATAGAGAAAAAAGAAACATTTTTCAAACAATATATGAGAGATTCATAAGTGAATCATTTTATACCATTTTATACCCACTTTAATAGGTATAAAATAATAAATTGTGCTAACTACAGGCAAAAATATTTTTGTCTCAGAGCTGATGGAATCTGATGGATCTCATTACTATCCACACAAAAAAAATGGTTTTAAAATTTTTATTTAATCTAAGTTCACTAGAAAACTTTACTCCTTTTTTCATTTTGAAAGTGTATATATGATTTTCAGATTTTATTTTTAGTTTATTTCAAAAATAATTGAGATGCATATTACAAATATCAACTTGTGCAAATTCAAGTCCAAGTTGATCACATGCCATATTTACTTAGGTATAAAAATTAAAATAAATCAGACCATCATCCACATTCCAAATCTCATATATCAACAGAGAGAATGTACACACATACATAATCACGTTACATATAAACACATAAATACAAGCTTACACAAGAAACAGAACTCTATGTACCTCAGAAACATTGGTTGGCTTGTTTCTCATATCAGTTTTTTAATGGAAAAATGAATTTGAATATAAAAGTATGCAAATGTATGTGTTAAATTTTGTTACTTTCATTTTTTTCAGCACTTCTCTTTCACTGGTCAAGAGACTTGTCCTATGGCACCAGAACCCTTCTTCAAATAGGTAATGAATGTTGTGTCAAAGCAGTAATACCTTTGTAGATAAAAGCTCAATAAAACTTTTCTTATCAGTAACTCGTAAAGAAAACATAGACCAAGAACAGTTACATAATGATTTTCTTTATTATTACTCAGTGATAGGCTCATTAATTCTCTAAGTAGCAAGTATTTTAAACTAATCTTGATATTTGAAGAATACAATAATTGTGATCTTTTTTTTCTCCATGTAAATATTTTCAAGCATATCAAATCATTGGTCTTGTACTTTGGAGCCTTGTTTCACTAATATGGGTGTTTCTACCACAATATTTTGACCATGGAATGAGATTTCAGGTAATTCAATTAAACTCCCTGATGTAAAGAAGTGAAGGCCTAGAGAAATTAAAATAGTGAGAAAAGTCACATATCTCAAGGGTAGTATCTAGATATAGTTCAGAGTTTCTCAATTCTGATCACAGATAATTTTAATTATTGTCAAATAGATAAGAACACTTCCTTAGTGACGGAAACATGCTTGGTAATATTCTGAGGAGGAAGAAGAAAATTTGCAGAAACAAATCACTTTCTGCTTTACAGATAATAATTTGCAGATGTCCAGAGTGCCAAACATGAATCGACCACTGTCTTGATTGTTTTTGTAAGTTTAGCACAAGAACAAAGAAGAATGGACAGGGAAAATTGTTCCTCCTTGACTGAATTCCTTTTCTTAGGATTAACTATCCAATCTGAGATCAATGTTACCCTCTTTGTCATATTTCTATCTGTTTACCGCATTAATATTTTGGCAAATCTTGGAATGTTCATTTTAATTAGATTGGATTCCCAGCTCTGCACACCAATGTACATTTTCCTCAGCTACCTTTCCTTCTGTGACCTCTGCTATTCCACTGCAGCCCAAGATGCTGGTACACTTCTTTCTAAATAACAAATCAATTTCCTTTGTTAGTTGTGCTGTGCAATTTTCATCTTCTGTATCTTTAGATTCTGCATGTCTCCTGCTGGTGGTGATGGCCTTTGATAGGTACAGGGCCATTAGCAATCCTTTGCTCTATACAGTCACCATGTCCAGCAGGATGTGCTCCATGCTCATGGCTGGGGTTTACCTGGTGGGAATGGTGGATGCTCTGACACATATGACATTAGCATTCCGCTTATGTTTCTGTAGTCAAATGAGATTAATCACTTCTTCTGTGATTTACCTCATCTTTACCTCCTTTTATGTTCTGATATACAGGTGAATGAACTGGTATTATTCACTATTTTTGGCTTCATTGAACTGAGAACCATTTCAGGAGTTATAGTGTCTTACTGTTATATTATCCTATCAGTTTTAAAGTTCCACTCTTTTGAGGGGAGATTGAAAGCTTTCTCTACTTGCACTTCCCACTTGACTACTGTTGCAGTTTTCCAGGGAACTATCATCTTCATGTATTTTGGCCCAGTTCTTCTTACTCCTTAGATCAAGACAAAATAGCCTCAATGTTTTACACCCTTGTGATTTCCATGTTAAACCCCCTGATTTATAGCCTAGGGGATAAAGATTTGAAAGAGGCTTTGGAAAGACTGAAAAATAAAAGGGATTTTTAAATATTTATATTAAATATTTGTATATGTATGTATATATGTGTGTGTGTATTTGTGCTTTTTGTTTTCATAAAATCCTATGATAATGCATGAGGGAAAAGTTGCCTCAAATACTAATTTATAAAATTGAATTATGTACTAAATTACTATCCATACCAAAATTTTGCATTTCGCTAAACAGTCATATTTCATTATATGCCCTGAATTTATAAGTCCCTCTTTGTGTGAAACTTGCCTGATACTTCTTGTCATGTCAATTTCACATTTGTTCAAACATCATTTGTGTACTATTTCAAATGTTCTAAAATGTATTGTGTATTACTTAGTGTCTTTTATACATTTAGATGAATAGTATTTCATGGAGAATCTAGTAGTTCTTATACTAATGAGTAATCTAGTGGAAAAAAAACATTCATAATAAACTGCAAATCATCACAAAATAATAAAAAAAAACAATAAAAAATTTTAAAACATGTCTGACTTGTTAGGCAGGGAAGGAAAGTTCCCTGAATGGAGTAATCATGCCTGCGATCCTAGGCAGAGGGATTGGCAATTAGAGAGGGCCAGAGGAGGAGGACAGTACTTTGCCTTTAAAGAAAAAAAGATCCAACATTCTTAGGTTATAAAGAGTAAAGGGAAGGTCCTGAGGAAAGTACATCCCTGACTGGTAATTCTTAACTTCTCCATAACTTCCTCCAGAAAGCTTTTCTTCTCTGCTCTTTTCTCCCCCCATGTTAAATGCTCCTTTTTGAATTCAGAAATAGCTCGCTCCTCAAGGAATTTTCATAATATTATTCTGTATATTAAATCATTTTCTCCAATATGGGATTGTGAGAGTATTTTGTATTCAATAACTGATTTTTTCATTCCTGTTATCTGAAGAATTTGTCTCATGTCTTGGAAATAAAATGGGAAATAAACTCATTGTTAATTAACAAAATCAAAACAATGTTAATATTAAGTGCTTATTAAATGTTAGTTAAAACAAAATTTACTGACAGTATAGCATGTGCCTTGATTATATTTTTTATAGCATATAAGTACATGTAATTGTTGTGGTTACTAGAACTAATGAAGGAATACCTACTATTAATTCAGAAATAAACAACATTCATTGGCATTCTTTATTGATATTCACCTACTTAATCTGCCTCAGTTCTAACAACATTAAAGGACACTCCTAATTATACATTATAATTATACAAGTTAAATACATGAAATGAATTAGATTTAGAGGTGACAGTATAAAATGCCCTGTATGAAAAATTTTAGTATGAGAGTAAAGCCCAAAGACCGCCTGTGCTTTACAAGTTGGCTTTCCTTTGTGGAACCCTGGGACATGTTTGGGGAAAATGTAGAAGTAGGAAAAGCCTATGGAGAATTCTTGTTTTAGACAAATGGCTTTAAGAGTTTCCTCCTCCACCATATTTTCTGAAGTAATCTTTACTGTCTTGGAATTTTTATTATGAAGAGCAGCATTACAGAAAAATGTGTTTGAAATTTCAATACTAAAGTTCAAACAGTGGAAGGAT
Source organism: Cabassous unicinctus (assembly GCA_029593785.1). Taxonomy (NCBI): domain Eukaryota; kingdom Metazoa; phylum Chordata; class Mammalia; order Cingulata; family Chlamyphoridae; genus Cabassous; species Cabassous unicinctus. Next base: position 10,588 of record JAQZBX010088663.1, read on the forward strand.
ATCAATGGATTGCCACTGATTCGGAATAACTAACATGCATCTAATTAACTCATCAAGCTCCCATATGACATTATATACGTAACCGTTGGCCAATTTGATGTAATTATGAATTCCAAAAATATAGGTAGATCATACTTGTAATCTGATCTGTTAATCTGGGCATGATTAGGTTATGATTAGGGCCTTGAGCCCCACCCCTTGGTGCATGGGAAATCAAATATAAAAGGCGTGGAAAGAACAGTTTTGAGAAGCAGTCTTTGAGAAGCAGCTTTGACGTTGGAAAGAAGGCCCCAGGAGAAGAGAAGAGAACCATTTGCCTGATCGCCTACAGCTGACCTTGTGGAGGAAACAGGAGCTAAGCCTGGAGAGAAACGCAGCCCTGGGAAGAGAGGAACCCAAGAAGCCTGAACCCTGGACAAATATTGGCAGCTGTCTTGTTCCAACATGTGACAATGGACTTTGGTGAGGAAAGAAACTTATGCTTTATAGCCTGGTAACTGTGGACTTCTACCCCAAATAAATACCCTTTATAAAGAACAACCCATTTTTGGTATTTCACATTAGCACCCCTTTGACTGACTAATACAGGATTTGGTACTGAGGAGTGGGGAAGTGCTTTTATAATTACCAAAATGTTGGAATGGTTTTATAAATGGATATGGGATATTTTTTGGAGGAATTGTGAAATGCTTGATGGAAAAGGCCTAGATCACTTTGAAGAGACTGTTGATAGTAATATGAACACTAAAGAGACTTTCTATGATGCCTTAGAAGTAGATGATGAAACTGTTATTGGAAACTGGAGGAAAGGTGAACCATGTTTAAAAGTTGCAGACAACTTAGCAATATTAACTCCTGGTGTTATATGGAAGACAGAATTTGAAAATGGCAAACCGGGGCATTGAGCTGAAGAACTTTCCAAGGTAAATTTGGAGAATGTGGCTTGGCTTATCCTTGCAGCTTATAGCAAAATACTAGATGAGCAAAATAGACTAGGGACTGAAATTTTGGGCACAAAGAAAACAGAAACTGATTCTGGAACTTCCAATTTTCTGGAAATCAAATTCCCAGATGAAAATGCCCTATTTGAAGACTTTACTAAACTTGGAACTTGTAACTCAGAATTGAAGATGCAATTATCTCAGAAAGACTTGTGGAAAGTCTTACTGTCTGATGGCTTGGACCCCTGCTTCCTGCATGATAAACCAACAAAGTTTTTGAGAGAGCTGTATGAACAAAACCACTGTCAGCTTGGACAAAAGAGAACATAGAAAGGAGAGATTGAAGGAGAATCAGCTCTAAGAAGAAAACCATGGAAGCAGAGATCTGGACTTAAGACATCTCCTTGGGCCAAGAGAGGAGCCCCACCCATGTGTACAAAGAGGGTGAGTTTGCCCCTGCAGTTGAAGAGGGTGGATGTTCCTACCCGATGTTCTGAGAAAGTTTTGATGCCCCATGGTGCAGAGAGGGTGAGTTTTCCCCAGCAGTTGAAGAGGGTGGATGTCCCCACCCGATGTTCTGGGAGAGTTTTAGCATCCCAGGTTGCAGGGAGGGTGGAGGACATTCCTCAAAGATTAGGGTGGTTAAGGTCAACACCCCATAGTTCTGAGAGGGTTGTACCTGTCCCCCATGGATTAGAGAAGGCCAGGTGGTCTACCCATTGCTCTGAGAGGATTGAGCCTGTATGCCAAAGGTTAGGGAAGGCCAGGTGGTCCACTCGTTGCTCTGAGAGGGTTGAACCTGTATGCCAAAGGTTAGGGGGAATGCTGTCTTCACCTCACTGTACTAGGGGAGCTAACACTCTAACCCAAAGATTGGGTAAGGTGTGGCAATCACCCCAACACTCTTAGGTAGTGAGGTATAGAGCTTGGTCGACACCCAGATGCTTGATGAGGTTGGAACTAAGAAAATGGCCATTGGCCAAGCCTGTGGAAAGGGTGGGTTCCCATGTGGCCCCAAGGAGAAGAAATCGTCTTAAGAGTGCCTCAGACTTTGAAATCGAATGGAGGATGCCCTGCAAGTTTACTGAGCTGTAAAAGATCCATGACTCATGTTTAACATCCCAATTTCTCCTTATCATATTGAAAATGTTTATCCTTTGTCTTTCCATTTGTGTATTGGAAGCAATTAAATGGTT
>JAQZBX010088664.1:0-12720 GCA_029593785.1 Cabassous unicinctus
GACACACTGGTTTGTCCTCCCCTATTAGGAACTGCCCTTGCTCTCGAGAGACTCCTGCCCCTCTGTTTGAGAACATATCAGCCCTCCCCAGGATGGGAGACCAACCCCTTCCCACTCATTATGTGTGTCTCCACCCACTGATACAACACATTATGACAAAATGATCACTTGCACACTCCCTAGAAGCCTGCCCCAGGTGTGCCCTGCCCCGAATGCCTCCCCTATCCAACACCCTAAACCAGTAACCCTTCCTTGTCATAGTGCCATAAGAGCTTTCCCAACTTTGTACTTTCAACCACGTACCCACAAATCCCCAGTGTTCACTTGGTCCCTCCCCCAACCTCCCCAGCCCATGGACCATCCAACCTGCACTCCCCACTTTACCCACCTGTCAAACCTGCACTGCCCCAGACTGATACATTTTTAAATAATGTCTTGTACTACTTTTGTTAAATTTATTACTAGACTTCTTGTAGTTTTCGTTGTTTTTATAATTGGCATCTTTTGTTGTTAATGTCAGTATTCAGAAATGCAAATGATTTTTTCATTGCTCTTATAACCAATGCAATTCTCACACTTTCTCTTAATTTTAATAATTTGTTTGTAGATTCCTTTGGTTTTGTTATAACTATATCTTCTATAAATAACAAGAGCTTTGTCCCCCTTCCTTTATAATTCTTCCTTTATAATTTATGCCCTTTTATCTCTCTATGTAATTGTTCTTTCCCCAGCATTGTGTCTTTGCCCTGACTTATGAAGTTTTACCTTAGACATGTGCAGCATCTTGAGGGATTTCACAGGTAGATTCTTGGCTTTCTTTTTCTGAGTTCTTGCCCCCTTCATTGCTCAGCTCTGAAAATTTTGCCTACCTTGGCCTCATCAGACTCTGACTCTATCTCCTCAACTCAGCAAGATTTCTGGGTTCTGTTGGGATCCCCTTGCCAGCATGATAGTCTAGAAATTGCCTCCTGACAGAAATCCTGGGTAATCCCAGGACTTATCTTGTTGATTTCACTCTGTGCCACCTATTGCCTGCTGTCTTAACTGACATGTTTCATATTTTTTTGAGTTTTCTTTTTTTTATTTTTTCATGGTGGGAAGGTGAGTCCTATAGGAATTATTCCTTCAGGGTGAAAGGAGGAGTTCTAACCCATTTATATTTAATGTAACTATCACTATGGTTTGGTTTAAGTCTACCATTTTGCTATGTATAGCAAAATTTTTCTCAGGTGTTCTTTATTCTTGCTTTCCTGTCCGGTTTTGATTTATGAAGTATTTCTCACATTTCATTGTATCTCCTCTATCAGTTTGAAGCTAAGAAGTTTTATTTTTTAGTGATTGACCTAGGGATTATAAATGCATTCTTAATTTCTCAGAGCTTAGCTTGAATTCACATTATAAACCTTCTTATAATGTAAAAACTTTAAATTGAGTATTTCTATTTATCTCCCTCAGTCTTTGTGTTGTGTTTTCATATATTGCACTGCATGCTATATATTCTACTAAACATGTCTTTTATTTTGCTTTAAGCAGTGAATTTTCTTTACTTAAGTACTTAAGATAAGACAGTATATATATATAGTATTGTAAATGTATCCAAACATTTATCATTCTGTCATTCTTTATTCCTTCTTATTGATCTGAGCTTTCATCTGGAATCATTTTCTTTCAGTTTCATATTTGTTTTATAGTCTTGTAGTGTGGGCTGGGCTATAATGTCTATCAAGTTGCCCTTATCTGAGATTTTTAACTGTTATTTTGTAAATGTAAATGTCAATGGATACAAAATCCTAGGTTGACAGTATATATTTTTTTCTTTCTTTCATTTACTTTAAAGATATTAACATTCTCTACTTCCCCTGACTTATATTGTTTTTGATGAAAAATAAGCCGTCATTATATTTTTTTTTCTGCTTCATGTGATATGATGTCCACCCCCCACACCTGACACTGGCTACTTTTCTTCTTGTCTTAGGTTTTTGACAATTTAAGTATGATGAACCTTGGTGTTTTGCATTCACTTGACTTGTAGTCCGTTGAGATTCTTGGATCTGTGGATTGATTTTCCTATTTATAAAACTGGAAAAAAGTTCAGCCAGTATTACATCAACTATTTTACTGCCTCATTCTTCTTTTCTCTCCTTCTCTTATTCCACTTTCATGTGCATTAGACAGTTTTCTATTATGCTACATGTTGCTGATGCTTTGTTCCATTTGGTATTCAATATTTTTTCTCTTTCATTTGGGGTAATTTATATCAAATTGTCTTCAACTTCACTAATCCTTTCTTCTTCAGTTTCTAACTTATTTTAGACAAATTTTATGTTTTTTTTTATTTCAGGTATTTTGTTTGTTTCAGTCTAGAACTCAATTTGGTTCTCTTTTAGAATATCAATTTCTGTTCGGAAATACTCCTTCATTTTATCAGTTATAGTCATCTTTCTATTTAAAAGGTTAAAGATTTAGAAAGGTTATTTTAAAGTTCCTGCCTGTTAGTTCCAACAAACCAAGCATCTTTTACCCTCCTTCTGAGTATTATGTTTTCTCTTGATTCTGTGAAAAATATTGTAATATTTTATTTCAAACATTGAATATCAAAAAACAGTAGAGACTGAAGTATTTTGCTTTGTTTATTTAGTTTTGTTTTTTTGTTTGTTTTTTTCTCAGAGAGCCCAAGCCTTTTTTTCTGTGTGGGGGTTGGGGTGAGGAGCTGATAATTAGGATGCCTCACAGAGTCAAATTAGGTTGGCTCTGGGTTGCAACTTCAATCCTATTGATTTAACTTGTGATTAGATCAAGCCCTAACTTTCAAAGTACAACCTATTTTATCTTGTAAATATTATATTTGTAAGGGGTTCAGCTACATACTGGAATAGTAACACAGTCTCCCTCTGTTTACCTCCCCTCTTCCTCTGCTTCTTTCTTGGCAATACTCCGTGTGAGAGGAGACACCTTCAGGGATGGTGGGGATAATTGATGGACCAATCACTCTTTTCTTGGGTTTGGACCTCTTCCAGATTCCACTCCACCCTACCAACCTACAATGTCATCCGAGACTGAGATAAGTTTTCCTTATTTCTTCAGTGTCCCTCAGTTTACAGGATCCTATCAATGCTCAGGTCAGGCATTTGCCTCATGTATGCAGGTATGAAAGCTGATGGGGCTCTCTGTACGTCTACAAAGGACTCATTTCTCTTTGGGATTCACTTCACTAATGTGTCTGCACAGCCACTGCTCTTACTCACCTCATAAAGAAGCATTGTGTTTATTTTGTTCAGGCTTTTCTTGATATAACCCATCCTTCTATATCCTAATCAGAAGTGGAAATCTTTGACATGCTTAACTTTTGACTACTTATTAAACTCCTTTCATGATGATGGGAATATTCAGGTTTCTTTTTTCTTTTTGAATCTGTTATTTTTGGGAAACTATTACTTTTTGTCTGCATTTAATATTTTATTGGCATAAAATTGACTTTAAAAGCATTCCATTATTACTGTTTTATCCTCTATTGTAGCTTTACTTTAGTCTTCTTTTTAATGTCTATTTTTAAAAGTTATATCACTTCACCAATTTTTTCCTTATTTTTTCTTTATGATGTCTTTACATCTACATTTTTTTGGTTTATTGTAGTTTCTTTCCTCGACCTTGTTAAATTGGCTAGGGAAATGTCACTTTCGCCATATTCCATCAGTTTGGGTATGTACTACTGAGTTCTAAGTATTTTCTAATTTAAAAATAATTTATTCTGTTTCTCATTTATTATATATATGTGTTTTTCAATTACAAAGTATATGGGTTTTCACTATTTATCTCTAAACCATTTGCATTGTAGTTAGAGAATGAGTTATTTAAAATTTGTTGAGTCTTACTTTATGTACAGATATGTGATCCATTTTTATAAATATATGTGTTTGGAAAGGATGTGAATATTGTAATTGTTGGGCTCAATGTTTATTTTCAATAAGTCAAGCATAGTTATTATATTGTGCTAACACATTGTACCCCTACTAATTTTCTGTCTCCCCCATTATCAATTAATTAAAAGTTTCTTAAATTCTACCAAATATTATAGAGGATTTGTTAATTTTTTTCTTTTAGTTCTGCCCATTATTGGTTCATATATTTGAACTAAAGAATTTGATCCTATTTTCATGAGGTTATTGGTTATTTGAATATCCACTTTTGTGAAAAGCCTGTTCATGTATGTTATTCATTTTTTCCAAGTGGTTTAGCTATCATATATTATTGAATTGTAAGAGTTCTTTTAGATTCTGGATATCAGACCTTCAAAAATGTATACATTGTGGGTATCTTTTCTTACTTTGTGATATTGTTTCATTCTCTAAATTTTATATTTTAAAAAACAGAATTTCTTAATTTTAATATAACCTAATTTATCATGACTTTTCTTTATGCTTCACATGCTTTGTTCTCTTTGCAAAATCTTTGTTTTAGTTTCCTAGCTGCTAAAACAAATACCATACAATGAGTTAGCTTAACAACTAGAATTTTTAGCTCTGGTTTCAGAGGCTAGAAGGCTGGCTTCCTCCTGGAGTCAGTGTCCCTGGCTTTCCAGCAATCACTGGGGTCTTTTGGTTTTTCTGCAATGCACATGTTAATGCCTTCTTCTTTCTCCTCCAGACTTCTGGCTTCTGGCTACTATCCATGGCTTTCTCTTTCTATCTGACATCACTCTACTTATAAAGGACTCCAGTGATCTTGATTAAAGCCCAACCTTATTCAGGTGGGACACACCCTAACCAAAGTAACATCTTGAGGAGCTCTACTTTGTAATGGGTCCATGCACACCAGAACGTACAGCTGGTATTCACAATTCAGCCTGTGTCAGTCTTGGTCTATTCCATCACACTGATGTACTCTCATCTTTTCTTCTAAAGTTTTTATGATGTTATTTTTCACATTTAGCCCTCCAATCTATCTAGAATTTCTTTGCTGAATAGTGTGAGGTATGGACCAAGATGGAATTTTTTCATATGGAAAGCCATTTAACCAAGAAAGATTCATTGAAAAACCATCTATTCTGCACTGCAATGTCATCATTGTAATAAATCAGGTGACTATATATGTATGGAACGGTTTCAGGACTCTCTTCTGATCCACTGATCCACTTGTCCATTCCTGCACCTACACAAGACTGTCGTATTTACTACAGCTTTATAATGGACCATGATATCTGACTGTGTAATTATTCTTTTAATGTTGCTTTAGATATTCTTGGCCATCCATAGTTCTAGAATAATTTAAAATTTATCTTCTCAATAACGGAAAGAAAACCTGCTCATATTTTGATAATGATTGTTTTGAATGAAATGGTTCCTTTGGGAAGAATAGACATATTTAGAATATTGATCTTCCTATCAATGAACATAATATATCCTTCTATCAATTTAGATTTCAGTTATTTTTTCCAAAATTATTTTGTTGTTTATAGGATAGAGATATTCTACATTAGTTACACATAATCATAAATATTTGACATTTTAAAATATTATAGATTACATATTTTTATGGTGTTTTATAGAAATACAATTAATTTTAAATATTCATCTTGTATCTAGAACCCTTAATAAATACTTGCCCTTTTTTCTTTTCTAACATATTCACTCAAAGTTATAATTTACCTCTGAAAACTACTTTTGAGTCATTGTACAGTTTGACATGCCATTTATTAATTGTCATTTCAAAGTATTCTCCGATTTTTATTTTCAACTTTTTTTTTACACATAGATTATTTAGAAATATATTGTTCAAGTTCCACAAAGTTAGGGTTTTTCTAGTCATCTTCTAATTAATTCCTAGCAAAATTGTAGTGTGTTTAGGTAATTTACTCTGATTTCAATCTTTAGAAATTTGATGGAGTTTATGCCATGGTCCAGCAGTAGAAAAAATGTGAATTCTATCATTGAATGCAGTGTTGCTCTTTCTTTTCTACTTGATTTGGTATTATTATTTTTTTATCTTTTCTGTCAAACTTTCAGTGTGTATATGTGTTTAAATATGTCTGTTATAAATATTATTTAACTAGATACTTTTATAAAATTTCACTATCGTTGTCTTTAACTTGTAAATTTATTTCTTTTGTATTTATTCTGACAATTGATATAGCTGGATTTATTTTTCCCATAATATTTGTGATTTCTTTTGGTCCTGACTTTTTCCTGCTACTTCAATATTTTTGCTTGATATAAGATTGTCATACCACCTACTATTATGGAAATTAAAGACTTTAATTAACATATACATAAAACCAAGTCTAAAATTGTTCAATATTGCTATCGTCCTGTTTAGAATGGCTTAATTCCAATAACCTCCTTTCCCAGATATTGTGTTACTTTCTCTGTGTTTAATTTCTGTGAGGCATGTTCTTAGCCTCAGATATTAGTTATTAGAATTATTATTTTATGAATTAATATCTGTTTAAAGGTGTCCACACATAAATCAATTTATGTCCCTAACAATTCTTCTTGGACCAGTTTCTTCTTGGACCAGTTTCTTGTATTTTGGGTTAAAAACTTTCTCCTATTCTCTCTATTCTCTGTTATTGGTAATCCAATTATACTATGTTAGATCATGCCATTTCAAACTCTATTATTTCAACTGCTTTTATATATTCCATAACTTTCTCCTCAGAAATATACTCTATTTCACAAATTCTTTCTTTATCTGATATTTGATACATCTTTGAATTTTAAGTTTATTAACTTTTTAATTATTATTTCTAAATTTAATCTTGTTGTTTCTTTCTAAAAATTTCCCTGGTGCAGTGACAGTACTTTGTTCCTTTCTGAAGTTTTCATTTCCATCCCTTAATGTTTTACATGCCTTTTTACTTGATTTCCAACAAGTCTCTTATTTTAAAGTCTTAATGGCCTAATTCTGTACTTTGTTGCTTCCTTATGTGTTTTGTGATTTTGGAGTTCATATGATAAAAAATCATGTAGGATAGCCTTGAGGGAAAGAGTAGGTTTGCTTCCATCAGGTTTCCTTGGGTCAACTCATGTCTACCACATGTCAGTCATTTCACCTGAGTTTCCTCCACCGAACAATTGAAGTAACATCAAACCCCCAGTCTAGCTGATGCAATAATCAACCTTATGGATCATCACTAGCTACATTTCTTTACTTTTTAGCATGATATATCAATTAACTATCATCAGACTGACAAAATTAAACAAACAAACAAAAAAATGCAAAGGCTTATTTTGGGGTCACATACATTTATTTTTTGTCTAGAGTCATGCTTGAAGCTGCAGAATTTTCTTGTTTGTTAGCAAGTTGTTTTTTTTTAATTTCTGGAGGGATTTTACTGAATGTATAGTCTTCAACTTTCCATTATTTATGCAGGACTCCCTTTTACTTCTCCCTCCCTTGCATGTGTCCAAAAAACTTGTCTCTTTTAGTTTAAAACAAAGTATTTTCATTTATAAGGTGAAAATATCCTTAGGGAAATATCGGCTTCAGTGTAGACAAACTATGTTTGTCTTAGGCACTCTTTAGCTTTGTTTCCCTGGAGATTTCCCCTAGTTTCAGACAAACTCGGCTATGCACGTACAATATTTCTGTTATATTTTTCCAGTATGTGTACGATTTTTATACAAGAAGTAATATCTTCAGATTATCTAGCCTCTACATTTGAGAATCACCACTGGAGCTATTAAAGTGTGGAGTGTAGGTATGGTATTTCTTTTATCCAAATGACAAAGCTGTTATGGCTAAAATACTTGCCCTAATTCTCACTGTAAGTGATTTACAGAACTTAGATTTCTCCTGATGGCAAACCAATTGCCATTTCCATGATATTATTGATTTTTTAAAACTAATCTCTGTATCTTCGTCACTTATCACTGTGTCTGCCATGACGTGGGTCTTTAGCAAACACTTACTGGGTTTTATGTGTTTAGTCCGTGCACATCCCATTTGTTTACTGGGTAGGCTATGAATCATCAGAGACCAAGGACTGTGTCTTCAGAGTCCCTCTGATTCGCGTTGCCCAGCAAGGTGCTGGGCCTGCAATATTTCCTCAATATGTACTTGCCAAATGGATCTAATTCCAAGGACTTGTTGCGTCTAAATTCTAAACTGAAGCTAAAGGAGTGTAAGTAGTTTGATTGCGAGCATACTGTCAAGTGAAAATTGAGACTGGGATCAGAATATATTTTTCTCACCTCTAAAGTAAGTTTAATTTTCATCCTCCCAAAGCTATTGTGTGGACTAGAGATCATGTAAATGCAGAAACCAGTACAGCTTCAGGCACACAGTAGGTGTTCCAAAAACACTGGTTTCTATGCCACTGATAATTACAATCTCTCTTTCACCATTACATATTCACGCACTTATGATATTCATGGAAGAGATACCCTGTGGGCAGAAGCTATGAGGGCATGTGAAAACCTAAGGGCTTTCCAAAGTAAGGATATAGATACACAAACCTCCCAGGGTTCCTGGAAGGAGAGAGCAGAGCTGGAAAAGACCTAGGAGGGGATGGCAGCGTCGGGGTTCGTGGAGCCAACTCTGAGTTAGCTGGTGGCTGATCTCCCTGGTGCTGCCTCTCCCTGCAGGTACATGCAGGTAATTGGGGATGCAAGCTGAAGTGGGGGCCGTCCTGTGGCCAGCAGGTCCTACGGCACACACAGGTGAGGATTCTCCACTGCTCTTTGGTGCTTAGAGAGAGGTCCAGGCTGGAAAGAGAGTTGGAAATCCCACAGGAAGTGAATGAGATACAGGAAACTCTGGGCTTGGATGACAGTGAGAAAGAAGTAAAGCTTAGCAGGGTCAAGGGCAGAAGCACATGGGAAGCCATCTGTGGAGAGGGAAGACTAAAGCAGAAAACAACATGATCAGAGAGGCTGAAGACCAACAAAACGAGTGCAGTTCCTCAGGGATCAGTAAAGAGCCAGAGAGAGGATCCGAAAGCAGGACGCCAGAACAGTCAGTTGTCACCAAGAGGGCGAGGAGAGGTGCTGGATGTGAGCGCCTCCAAAGCCTCCTTGAGAAAAGCACAGATATTGCTAATGGATTGGGGTGGTCTTTGTCAGAGCAAACACCCTGCCTTAGCACGTTTAAATCTCTGGGCAGTCTCGAAGCAGATGAGTTAACGGAGCCCGAGCTGAGGCTGTCCCTTTGGTGGATCCAGCTCTGAGCTGAAATTCCCCTCTTCCCTCAGCAGCGGCGGATAGGAATTGAGTGATATGGAGGAGGCAGCAGTGCTCCTCACGCCTCCCAACAATAGGCGACAATCAGAGCGTTACGGGAAGGGGCAGAAAAGAGAGAGGTTTATTGTAAAAAATGGTAAGATAGGAAAGGAATTATTATAGACTAGAGAAAAATGTGAAGAAGAAAAGAAGGTAGATATAGTGCTTATTTTCCTTCTTTCTTATTGTTAATTATATGCTTAACACATTGACACATTTTCGCTTAAAAAGAATTCTACAAGGATATAGAGCAAAATAAGAATGTTCTCTTACTGGCATTTTTCTGATCAGATTTCTTGCAATGGCTGGAGCAGACTGGAGCAATAGAAAGGATGCTCTGATCATAAGGTCTACAAGTATGTCAGAAGTTCTGCTGAAAGCAGCAAACAACACTAAAAAGAGCCAGGTGGCGGGTGTGAGATTAGCTCCATCAAAGCATGTGGTCTGGTGTGCATCTTAATTTTTTTCTCTCTCTCTCCCCCCCTTGTGGTACGTGTGTGTGTGTTTTAACATTAATGGGATCGTATGCATGTTATACCCTTTCAACTTGTTTTTTTCACTTTACAATATACCTTATTAATTTCAAAAGGGGCAATGTTGAACTTTCCCTGAGCTGGGAGCTCCTGCTAAACATCAGCGGTTTAGAAATCCACCTCCCTTTTGCCTTCCAGCGAAAGGTTTATTGCTAAGGACCCCTTCCCCATGAGACACGGATGACGCCTCCTCACCTAGGACAAGTCAAAATTCCCTTTCTTTGTCTCATAAATACTTAGCTGCATCTTTTGTGCCCACTGACCAATTTGGATAAAAATAATCACTTACCTGACTTCACCAACCTTTAGTCAGTTTCCTTCCCTCTGCAGAGAGGACTGTGACCCTTGAGCAAGCTTTAGAGCAAAGAACAAAACCTCCTGAGTAGCCCTCCCGAGAACAGACCAACCCCAGGGACCAACCACCTCCTTGCTCAGCTGCCCCCATGCAGGCTGCTCACACCCGCCACCCGGCTCTTTTTAGTGTTGCTTGCTGCTTTCAGCAGAACTTCTGAGATCCTTGTAGACCTTACGATCAGAGCCTCCTTTCCATTGCACCAGTCTGCTCCAGCCATTGCAAGACTCTTTTCCTACTAAATTCTTTCTTTACTGGAGTCTGGATTTATTTTTGACACAAGTCAGCCTTGTAGATCTGCCTCCATTTTCAATGGCTTTGTAGGGCTCACTGATGGCATTGTTACGGCTAGGTTAACTCTCCCCCTTTGGTGACCGTTTGCTTAGAGGTTTTTGCTATTTTACAGACAATGTTGGGAAGAATGTGCTATTTACATGAATGCTCCATTCACGTCGGTTGATTCTTCTTTACATTGTTTCCTAAAATATAAGCACTGGATCGAAGAGTCTACACATTTTATATTTTGATTATGACTGATAAATTGTTCTTTCAAAAGGTTCTAACAACACATGCTTCCACGGAAACGTAAAGGCAATGTGCCCTCTCCAACACCTGGCATTATGAGTTTTTTATACTTTTTTTCCTCATAAGAAAGGCCAAAAAATTATGCTTTAATTTGGACTTGATAATGTTTTTACGTGGTTTTTGGCTATTCATATTTCATATTCAGTGAATTTGACAGTCACATTCTTTGACTGTTTTCTTCTGGGCAGTCTTTTCATTGTTGATTTGTATGAATGCCTTGCAAACTAAAAATATTGTTCTTTTGCCTGATTCTATTGAAAATATTTTGCCCGTTGTGTAAGCTGTCATCTAACGTTGAGTATTTTGTCGTTTGTCAAATGGAATTTATTGATCTTTTTCCACTATGGTTTCTAATTCTTTCATATCATTTAGCTTTCCCTGCCACAGGCTATATAGACACTTTTTATCAGCTTTATATCTTTAATTAAACTGAAATTCATTTACATATATTATAAGTTAAAATCCAACTATATTTTTTAGCAAGTGGATAGTCAAATATCTCAACAGCATTTATTAAATAGTTTTTCAACCTTCACTGATTTGAAATGCCACCTTTATTAGCTATTAATTCAATCTTATTATGTATAAATTCCCTGATGTGTCTGTCTCTTTGTTTCTAGACTGCCTATTCTTCTCCATTCTATAATTATATTTTGTACTAATATCATGCTGCTTTTATTTTTCTAACTTCATGGCACATCAAGTAGGGCCAACCCACATCTGCCCTCATGGCAACGGTGTATATATTCAAAATTGTCCTTCCTGTTCCCACACGTTTTAATGTCTACATAAACTTGGAGATCAGCTCATCAGTTTCCATAACAAAACCTATTGGGAGTTTCTTGGAACTGGGTGGACTGCATGGGCTCCTGGGGAGAAATGCAAGGGTGACTGCGGCCCTGGGTAGCAGAGATTTGACAGCATTTCCCAAACCGCTTCCCTTTCCTTCCAGGCACACAGGGGATGCTACTTCTCAACATCCCTTGCAGTTGGGTGTGACCATGTGTCTCACTTTTGGACAATGGAAAGAAGGTAGACATGCTGCAAGCCACCTGCAGGCCTGGCCACCGAGTCCACCTGCACCAGCCCCAGCTCTGTCCTGTCACCTGCCAGCTACCCGCAGAGACCTCACAGGGAGCTGAGCTCCTGAAGATGCCAGAGCCTCAAGATGGGATGGGTTTGGGTTTCTGAATGGCAGTGTGGACGGTCATATCCCAGGAACCCACAATGGAATGATCTGTGGAAGAAATAGACTTACATTTTGCTAAGGCCCTGAGAATTTTGGATTGTTGGCTATAGCATTGGTCCACTTTGACCAATGATGTGTCTTTTTTTTTCATCTATTCAGGTTAACATTTACTTTTTTAGTAGGTTAGGGTTGTTGTAAGTTATTTTATATTATTATTGTGTCTGTGAACAGAAGCTTTTTTCCTATTAAATTTTCTATTTAGTTGTTTCTGGTTAGAAAAGCTATTGCTTTTCATAGATTGAAAAATTTAGCCCCAAGATGCTGAACTCTCATGACCACTTGTTGTTGGAGGAGATGTGGGGAGGGGGGCGAGGGTGGTACGGGAACTCCAAGCGCACTGCCCGAGAAAACCAGAGCATAAACACCGTCTTAATGCCAAATACTGCAACCAACCAGAGACGGACGCTCTCTTAATCTCCGCAGCTAAGCTGCTAACACCTGCTGTGGCCTCTTGCTCCCCACCCCTCCCGTTCCCGCCGCGGCGCAGCTCCACCCCTTCCTTTTCCGCCACAGCACAGCTCCACCCCTCCCTCACCTTCCTGACCTTTTATAGGCATAAAGCCTGTCCCTACCAGTTAAAAACTGCCCAGTCTCACTTCCCCATTCCCCCACCCCCGCTTAGCATAAATACCAAAACCTGCCTAATAAACTCAGACTTGGAGCCCGACCTTGTCTCCGGAGCGTGCATAGTCTCCGTTATCCGTTACTCGCCGTCCCTCGGCAGCCGAGACCCAAGGGCGTCTGCTTCCCCCTGCTCATCTGCGGTTCGGTGACGACTGGGCCCGC
>JAQZBX010088665.1:0-12721 GCA_029593785.1 Cabassous unicinctus
TTGTTAGAGAATTTGGAGGTTTACAGAAATTCATGCAGAAAATACAAAGTTCCCAAATGCCTCTCTAATATTAATACCTTGCATTAGTGTGGTACCTTGGTTACAACTGATGAAAGAATATTAGTATAACTGTACTACTAGTTATGTCCCATAATTTACACTGGTGTTCACTCTTTGTGTTGTATAGTCTGGTGGTTTTAATTTTTTTATTGTATTAACATATGTATATAAAACCTAAAATTTCCTCTGTTAACCATATTCAAATAATAGTTCATTGCGGTTAATTTTGTTCCCAATATTATACTGCTGTCACCACCATCCATTAATAAAAATTTCCATCCCCCAGGACAGGAATTCTATACCAATTAAGCATTAAATCCCCATTCCCTAACCCTATCCAGCCCCTGTTAAACTGTATTCTAGTTTCTGACTCAATGAATTGGTTATTCCAATGAATTCATATCAGTGAGATTATACAATATTTGTTCTTTGTGTCTGGCTTATTTCACTCATCATTATGTTATCATGGTTGATCCATAGTGTCACATGTATTATTAAGTCATTCCTTTTCATGCTGAAAAATATTCCATTTGAAGTATATACCCCATTTGGTTTATCCATTTTGACTGCTGATGAAATTGGGCTGCTTCCATCTTTTGGAAAGTGTGAATAATTTTGCCATGAACATCAGTCCTACTGAGTGCCCCTCCCACTGCCTCTCCTAACTCAGGTCACAGGACTGCCTTGACCCAGCAGCTGGGGGCCTGCTCCACCTCCCTCCCTCCCCTCACTTTTTTGTCCACCACACTCCTGCCCCACAGACCCCACTCTGACACTCCATCCTTCGCCATGCTAAAGTCACACCCACACCCTATAAGGAAAAACATTCTGTAAGGTTGGCAATGAAATATAATTGCCTATTAGAATGACAAGAATTCAAAATCAGATCATACCAATGCATGTTTAGTGAGGATGAAGAAGCACAAAAACTCACTCATGGCTTGTAAGAATGCAAAAAGAATGCCAATTTGGAAGACAGTCTCATGATATCTGTTGAAGGTGAACATGGTTTAACCGTGTGCCACCAGACAATGCATACTAGTTACTTGTCTGAGTTGTTTAAAAACTGATTTCCACACAAAGACCAACATGTAAATATTTATAGCAGCTTTATTCACCATCACCAAACATGACCATATTATCTTTCAATAAGAAAATGTATAACCAAACTGTGCTCCACGCAAACATGGAAGGCAGGAGCCAAAAGGAATTACCTGTCAAGCCTCAAACATGGATGATGCTTCAGATCATACTGTTAAGTGAAAGAAGGTACCCTGAAAAGATTACACAGATTTGGAATCATGGATTTGTTTTAGCCTGATGCTAATAGCCCACGACCTTTGTTTTCTAAAGTCAAGTGATAGCTGGAAAATAGGCTTCTCAAATTTTTTTTCACTTAAGCAGCTCTGAAAATTCTAATACACTAATTAAGCTGGTTTTCTAGTCACCTAATTTTAGAAGTTTACACTTTGTACTTAGTCCCCTGAAGGATATTAACCAGAACATCTCAGTTTTGCTTACAGGAATAAGATAGCATCTCAAAGCAAAACCAGGGTGGTAAATATCTGTAACTTTTCTCAGCAAGAAGAAGCGTTATATCCTTGAATGGTTGGCTGAGAGAAGCCATGGAGAACTTGCACCTGCACAACAACATCTAAATTGTGGTTTATTGGCTGTTGAAACCTAGGACAAGTTAGACATGCTTGAGACAAAGCAGGACTGAGAAATTGTACATACCATCCTCAGAAGATCCTTGGCATCACTTGTCTTTCTTTTCCCCTACCCTTCTCCTTTGCCGATAAAAACCCCACTCTTACTTTGAACTCGTTTTGGGAGGAGTCCCCCAGTTCCTTGCTTGTATATTCACAATTAATCTCCCTTGCATTCAAAGGAGATTTATTGTTTATCCTCTGTGGAATCAGATTGGGCAGGCCTTTCTATTGGAAGATTCACCCCAAGTGCACATAGGTCAACCAGTCTCCAATAACAAATGGTAAAAGCAGCATAGGGTGGACCAGAGTGGAGCCCTCTGGGACACAACCTGTATCTCCAGGGTATCTCCTCCATGAACAACATGAGTATGTCTAACCCATAAGTTAACAGAGATAATATAGATATGGAAGAAATTAATACAGAATAATTATATTCTATAAATAGAATCATCCCTAATAGATTCATATAAAAGAAAGCATAAAAGTAGAGAAAAAACTAAAATGATTTGGTTCAATGACAAATTGTAAAGTTCCAGATACTAATCAACTAAACCACTTACTAGAGCCATAACATGAAATCCAAATTGACTAAATACTGTAAGGAGAAGGCTGATGTCATTGGCATGAATTGAAATAGAAACAGGTGCTTATTTCATCTCAGGCAGGACACAACATGTTTTGCAAAAAGAGATGGGGAAAGGTATACCACACAAAAACTGAGCCCAAGAAACATGCTGCAGCTCAATGAATATCAGATAATGGAGACTTGAAGCAGGAAGTATCACCAGATAACAGGGCAATGGTTCAGAAAGATAAAGGTTTGAACACATGAGTCAGAGAGTACAGCGCTTCATCTCTATGCACCCATTATTGTAGCTTCCAATTTTGTGTAGGAACAAAGGGGAGACCTGTTAAGAGAAATGAATAAATCCAAAACCTTAGTGTGTAACTATCACAACTCTTTTGAAAGACATCAGACAAGCAACCAAAAAAGAACATGGGAAGGAAGGGAGGGAGGGAATAAGGAAGGAAAAAAAAGGAAAAAAAGAAAACTTTCAGTAAGGATATAGAGATCATGAACAAGATCATTAGAACCTTCACTGCTCACTAGGATAGATTCCTGCTGATGCAAGTCTACCTGGAATGTGATTAACATTACCCATATGCTAGGTCAAAACAATTCTCAACAAATTTCAAATAAGTAAAAACATATAGGGTAAGTTCTCAGAACTACATTGAATTAAAATGGAAATATATGATATTTAGTTGGCCATTAGAAAAACCCCAATGTTTAATAACTAAGCCGTATATTTTAAATAAGCCAAGGGACAAAAAAGAAATGATCAAAAATTATAAAATATTTTGAACTCAAAAAGAGACAGTCTAACAAAATTTGTGGGATGCCAGATAAACAGTGGTTACAAGGAAATTGATAACCTGTTAAAGGAACTTGAAATTGACCTTTAGACCCTGGGTTACAAAATGGCTCCTGGCAAAGAGGGCACACGATAGGCAATCAGGCTTCAGGGAGGTAAAGTGTGGAGAATGTGACTGGCAAGAAATAGGAGGAAAAAAGAGGCCTGAACTCTGACCCTTCAGTATCCACAAGTTTGCTACTGTCTCCATGTTAAAATATGCTGCTAGAACAGAGCTCCCATTCCCACCCCCGACCCCCAAAGCTGTGGACCTCTTGCTTTCATAATACTTCATGTTTCTCAATTCGCTATTCTTTGTTCTGTGAATAGCTCTCTTCTATTTGCATTAGCAGTTCCTTCAGCAAACATCAAAGGAAGATTTTAATAAGGAAGAAATATTGAAACACAGTCTCTGGTTCCTTCTTAGAATTAAAAAATGCAAAGAAATCAAAATGAAAGATCATAGAAAGAATGCAATCATAAAAAGAACATCCATGAATGAAATAAAAATAAGTCCATCATAGAAACAAATTAACTAAGTTATAATCCTACTTTTTATCGTTTTAGTAAAATGAATAAACCACCAATAAAACCCAATATGGAGGGAAAAAATCAACCAAATCAGGTATCAAAGAAGACATATTTTCTACAGACATGAAAGTTTGTAAGAATACTGAGGCCTACAAAGTTTGAACACAAATATTCAAAGGTTCCAGGTCTAAAAAAAAACAAGACACATTCACACAGACGCACACGAATTATGAAATATCAAAAATTCCTATTAGTTAAAAATTGAAGTCATTATTTTAAAAAATCAAACAACACACTATAACCCCCAAAATCTTTCTAGAAAGAAAACTATAACCTCAGACTGAAGAAATATTCCATTTAAGGAAAAAAAAATCACCTCAATCACACAAATGCTCTCAGACAGGAGAAAAACAGCACATTTCTGTTTTCCTTATGAAGTGAGACCAGCATATCACTGAGACCACATTGGACCAGGACATTATAGGAAATGATCAGGACCCTCCATTTAATAAATAAAGATATCAATATTCAAAAAAAGAAGATAGAATTAAGCCCTCTATGAAAAGGTAGGACAGTAATAGCAAGTGCGATAGACTAAACTATACAAAGGTGGTTTAACATTCCCAATTACAGAGGCAAATGATCCTGTGAACAGAATGACAAAGGAGAAAAATGATAGGAGCATCTAGAAAAGGTGTGAGAATCAGTATTTGATAAAATTCTACATTTATTGATTAAAAGTAAAAATTAAAAATGTAAACCTCAATTTCATACTGACAAGAATGGCTACAACTATAACAAAAAATAACAAGTGCTAGAGAGAATGTGGAGTACACTCATTCACTGCTGGTGGGATTGTAAAATAGTGCAGGCTGCCCCTGTGGAAGACAGTTTGGTGGTTCCTCAGGAAGCTACACATGGTCTCTGTGGCTGGTCCTACCCAACTTCCAGCCACCACAAATCCAACCTCCAGCCTAGCATGCCCAAAACACCTCATGCTGCCCCTGAGAGCCCTAACCCTGGCCACCAAGACTTACCCTTCAGGGCTCAACCTCTACCCCAATCCCAGCAGGCCCAAGACAAAGCCCCCTCCCCTAACAGGGCCCCACCTGCCCCGAGGTCACCCAACAGAATTGACCTTGCAGCCCATATAAAAGCAGCAGCCAGGTGGCAGATGACAACCTGTAGAAACTGGCAGTGAGCTAGAGTATTTGCCCTTCCATCCCAGGACTCCCCAGCATGGCCAGAACCTGTCCTCCTTTGATGGGGTTTTGGAATATGTCTTGGGGGACCACCAGGTATCAGCAGTGACACTTTCTGCCTCATAGACTCTGGGGACCTTGGTGGACTTGAGAAGATTTTTGACTTGACAGTGGCTGGGACACCCTGCCAGGAATTTCAAGGGTGGCAGAAGCCTGTCCCCATAGGGAAGGAGTGAGTGGGAGGGACTGAGGGACTTGGAAAATGGGTGGAGTCTCAGGTAGGCCAGGGGCACAATTTGTTTGTTTCTTTTGTCTGGAAACAAAACTTACCCTTTGGAAAGAACATCAAAGAGTCTCACATATTTGGCCAAGGTTCTGGGGTGAGGTAGGGGTGTGGGACCAGGCATATGTGTGTATTTATTTTATTTCCTCTTCTGGAAATGCAGCTTATTCTTCCTTCTGGAATCACATCAAAATGACAGGCAGGTCTTTTAGTATTAATTTGTAAGATGTCTTTATATAGAATTTAAGTCAATCTCATGGGATATGTGGTTTCCAAATATTTTCTCCCATTGAGTAGGCTACTGTTTCAATTTCTTGATGAAGTCCTTTAAAACACAGAAGTGTTTAAGTTTGAGGAGGTCCCATTTTTCCATGTTTTCTTTTGTTGCAAGAAACTTTGGTGTAAGGTTTTAGAATCCACCACCTAACCCAATTGTCCATGAACTGATGAATGGATAAGCAAAATGTAGTATAGCCATATGATGGAATACTATGCTGTTGTAAGAAGAAATGAAATTGGGACATATATGGTAACATGGATGAAACTTGAAGACATGCTAAGTGAAATATGCTAGAAAAAAAGGACAAGCATTGCATGGTCTCACTAATATAAACAAAATAATAAATGCGTAGAGTTAAAATTTAGAGTATAGATTATTAAGAAATAAGAGGAGGACTGAGAAGGGGAGTGATGCTTAATGTATGTAGAAGTTTTAATTAACTTGACTGTGAAAGTGTGGAAATGGATAGAGTTGATGGTAACAGGTTCTTTGAGTAGAACTAATGCAGCTGGTATGTAAATGAGATTGTAGCTGAAAAGGGGAGTCGAAGGATGTAAATGTCAATTGAAATAAATCAAGTGGATAATCTAGGGACTGAATAACACAGTGAACCCAGAGGTGGATGAGTATTATGGTTAATAGTACAAATACAAATACTTCTAAGACAATGTTAAATAGGAATAGTGATAGTGCACATCCTTGTTTTGTTCCCAATCTTAGAGCAAAAGCTTTTAGGATTTCACCAAGTTATATGATGTTAGCTGTGGGTTTTTCATATATATCCTTTGTTGTGATCAGAAAGTTTCCTTCTATTCCTATCTTCTGCAGTGTTTTCATCAGGATATATTGATGTATGTTGTCGAATTTCTTTTCTGCATCTATAGAGATGATCATATGATTTTCTTCTTTTGATCTTTTTATGTGGTGCATTATATTGATTTTCTTATGTTGAACCACCCTTGAATACCCGGGATGAAACCCACTTGGTTATGGTGCATAATTCATTTGATGGGTTGTTGAATATGATTAGTAAGTATTTTCATGACTGTTTTAGTATCTAGGTCCATTAGAGATATTGGTCTGTAATTTCCCTTTTCTTTGGCATCTTTGTTTTGCTTTGGCATTAGGCACTCCTGGGTACTGGGAACTTCTCAGTCATTCCAGCCATCAAAAAGCCATTAAGTGATCTGAGATCAATTATTCTAGCTAACAGGCCTTGTGGCCCTAAGGCAATAACTTCCTTGCTAGCAAATGTGTTTATTTTCATCTTTACAGTTTTTAAGACATTCCAAAGCATTTTAACATAAACCTGTAATGATAAATTCAGTAGTAGGAAGATGGAAGGTACAAGATGGGTAAAGGTCAAATATGAAAGGAGTCCTGGCCTGTGACCACCCTGGGGAAAGGAACTCCCACACCATCCATTTTTGGCCTTGCCTGCCACCTTCCCACCTAGTTCCAGACCAGGTAGCAGGGTGTGTTCAATAGGAAGTTGGCCTTGTAAAGGCATGGACCCCTGGGGAGGCACAAGCCTGGGTCTCTGAGTCATTGCTGTGATTGCCACCAAGAGAAGAGGGTGGGAGAAGTTAAAGGTCCAAGGGGAGAGCCACCTGGCTGCTGAAAGGGCTTGAAAAAGGAGCTTTATAGCACCCAAGGCTCAGCTGGGGGACCTCTGTCTTGGCAGGGCCCTACTCTGAGCTCCTACCCTCTGCCCCAGCCATCCCAACTGGGGTCTGATCTCAAAAGCCTGGGTGCATGACACAGATGGAGAGTTCCCACACCCCAGCCTCTTCCATCCCAGGATTATGTCCTCTGGGATCTCATAGGTGAACCCATGATTTAAAATAGATAAGCAAAAGAAGGCATTAAACAGGCTGTAGGCCATAGTTTCACTCAGCAATAACCTAGTTGGCACTCACCAAATATGTTACTGGATTTTGTCTAGCTTCTTTACTGTGCTGCAGCAATAAATTTCAAGAGCACATCAGGTTAGTTAGGCCAGTAATTTATTAAGGTAGGGAGGGAAGAGAAATGGGAGAAAATAACAGATCATAGGTCCCAGGTAGAGAGAATGGGTCTGACGAGTGATAAAGAGGGCTGAATTACAGACAACAATTTACCATTATAGATTATAAATGCCCAAGTTTTACTTGCATGTTGATCTGGGGTGGGGCATGGCAATAGCAGAGCACAGAAGGTGAGAGAGAGAGCAGGAGAGAGAGAGAGCAGAATCACTGCTTCAATATTTATTCATCAATTGCGACCAATGTACCCCACTAATGAAAGATGTTGTTAATGGGGTAAAGTGTGGGAGAGGGATAGTGTGGGGTATATGGGTATCCACTATATTTTTGATGTAACATTTATGTAATCTAATGCTTCTTTAAAAAATAAAGGAAAAAGTCAAAATTATAAATTAAGACATTTATACATTTATTAGATACATAGAATTTCTCTCATATATGATTTATCTTTTTTATTACCAGTTAGAGCAATGGTGGAAGTACTTTCCACATTCATTACATTTGTATTGTGAGTTCTGTCATGCTATATATGGTTAGAAATCTAAATTTGTTGCTACATGAATAGCTCTCACATGGATAGGAGGGTGGTTAGAATAGGGACCTAAGGAGGAGAGGTGGAAAACCTAAAAATTTTCCACACAAATACCACCCAATAGAAAAAAAACTGGAACATCATCCTGCTGGACTCATGTATGCAGGATATCAGTAGGAACCTGGTGCCTGCTGAAGTGATGGGAAAGCAGATTGCAGCTTACACCCATCAACTGCAAAAACAACGCTGGTATTGTGTGCCCACTGACTGCATAAATAAGTAATGGGAATACAGCTTATAATGCCCACCCCCCAGAAGTAAATGAGAAAAATGGGATATTCCCACACTACCAACCTATTTTCATGAGCCCCATGTGCTGCAAATTCCAGCAGGACACAATTGCAATGGCCAGGAGCCAATTACCACCAGAAACCAACTCCTAAAAATCAAACCACCAAATGAATTTTCCCTGATTTGTCCTAAACTCTAATCAGTGTAAAACCCTAACCCCAATGATAGCCATAAAACCAGAAGTGCCTGGAAACGGGCACGTCCCTTTTTTGAGAAAGGCCGTGAACATATCTTAATGGGTGTACTTTCCCTATAATAAATTCTATTTCTAACTTTCTCATAACTGTGATGCATGTCTGAATTCTTTCTTATGACCTAACCAAAAACCTAGAAATCAGTGCCAGCTGCATATTTTTTGGCAAGCCAGTCAGGAGAAAATCATCTCTGGTAACACTTTCCTCCATTCAATGAGACTGGTGGGATTTTGGTTTCTAATCAAAGTCTAAGTCTGTCAGTCAGGTGGAGAATATGGGCATATGTATCAGACATATATATATATATCTGTCTTCATTTACTTTTGTGTCTCCAGTTCTGCTCCCAAAGGACGTAATCTTGGTTTACCCAAGATTTCTCAGGATCCCTCTTTGGAAGTAGTAGGGTCTAGCACCCATGCTGTGTAGATCCAAGTAGGATCTGGGCAATCGGTGAAACATCCTTGAAATCTGATTTCGGACATCTCTTAAGTCAAGTAGGAATCCAACAGGAGCACCGGGGTCCAGGAGATCGGTCTAGTAGTAAACTGCTTTCCAATTCTAATTAGCTCCTCCCTATTTATGAACAACCAGACACAGTGCTTGTGCCCTTTCTGCTCCTTTTCCCATCTCCTTAGGGACTTCTCTGTTCTCTCCTTATGCCTCTCGTAAGAGCAGGACTATCAAATCTAAAGGCACCTCCTGTAGTCACCCTGAAATTTTACTCAAGCATGCTGGCTCTGCTTCTGCAATTCACCCAAGGGAAGATGCATTTGTGAACACCTCCAGTCTTGCCCCTTAAGAGATGCCCATCAATGGTCATGCCCAATTATAGGTCCCCTCATTAACAACCTTGAAGTATTATGATCCCTCCTCCTCCATTAGCTCATATGCTGGGGAGAACTTGGTTCCTCCAATATCAGACCATTTCCTGTTTGCTTTTGGACATATGGTTTGGATGACCCCATCCATCAGCTGGGTTCTCAATCAGGTCCCAGATCTTTAATCTTTAGTCCTCTAGAAACTTAATATTCTATCAGCCCCCTGTATAAACACTTCAAGGCCATCAAAGATAAAATGATTCATTTCAGCCCCTTGTCCAAGAAAACAGTTCAGCTTGGTAGCTTCAGTCCAGAACCTAGATTTGGACTTCTTCCAAATCTAGGTCAGCCTAGGGACAACCAGGGGTAAGGGCTCTGTGATTCAAGGGATGCCAGGAACCAGAGAAACTCCAAAAGTCCCCAGGACTTGAAAAGCCTGGGTGCTTCAGTTTGGAGAGTAGAAGTTTAATCAGGTTGAAGTCTGGGATGCCAGATCAGCTGACAATTTCTTCTCCATTCTTCCACAGAACAACGGGTGCAACTTTTAGTATTGCAGCAGACTCAACACTGGGGTGCATATTCAAGAACTGGACAACCTTGTCCAATGAGGGGTTGAAAAAAGAAACTGATCTCCTTCTATAACACTGCATGGGCACAAAACCATCTTGAGGATGGCCAGCAATGACCTGCCAATGGCACCTTATAATATAACCCTATTTTACACCTAAGCCTTCTGTATAAAAGAGAAGGGAAATGGGGAAGCCAGTGTGGTTCAAGTGGTTGGGCTCCCATCTACCATACGGGAGGCTCTGGGTTGGTTCCTGGGTCCTCCTGGTGAGGGCAAGCTGGCACATGCCTGTGGAGAGCTGATAGGCCATGCCAATGCCTGTGGAGAGCTGGCAGCCCATGCCCACCCAAAATTGACAGCCTGTGCCTGTGGAAAGCTGGTGCAGCAAGATGACACAAAAAGAGACAGACACAGAGGTAAGGTGCAGTGAATGGACACAGAAGGCAAACAATGAGCACAAGCAGCAAGGGGGTTTATAAATAAATAAATAAATAAATAAACTTTAAAAATTTGGGGGACCTTTATGGACAAGGTTCATTTAAAAAAAAGAGAGAGAGAAGGGAAATGGTCAGAGTTTTCTTATGTCCAACTCATTTGAGCTTTATATCATAATACATGTTTAAATGGGTCTTGCAGGTTATGTTGTGCTCAGGAAGGGAACCCACCTCAGAAAAGGAAGACCCAGAAAGAAAATTTCCTGAAACAAAAGGAGCCAGAAAAAAAGGAGCCAGGAAAGTGGGAACCAAAAAGGAAAAAAATAGAGGAGAAAGAAATAGGAAAGAAGGAGCCTAAAGAGAAAGAAACAAAAGAGAGAGACCCTGAAGAGGAGGGTGTCATCTTAGATTATCTCCTCCTCAGTACTCCCCTGCCTTATAATTCAGTCACTAATTCTGAGGCCCCTTACAACCACCTCTACTAATGGCTTCTGCACCCCCACCTTATGTGCCCAGAGCTAGTCTGGCAGGAGTTACCAGATATAGAGCCTCTTTCCACCCTCGCAAAGAACCTGAAAGCAGTAAGAGAGGTAGTAAATGGAGATGCAGGGACAGCTATAGTCCATATCCCTTTGTCCCTGACAGATCTAGCCCAATGCAAAACAAACAAACAAACAAAAAAAAAAACAATTAGAGTGATTCTTGAAGGATCCAGCAAAATTCACTGAAGAATTTCAAAACCTAATCTTAACTTTTGAATTAATATGGGGTGGTATGCATGTGATCTTGGTTACCTATTTCACCCCAGAGAAGATTTGGCAGGAGGCCCAGGGACATGCTGATTAAAGGGCAGCTCAGCAGCCTCAGCAACATGCTGTGGGAGCCATAGCAATCCCAACCACTGACCCTAACTGGAACTACCAAAGGGAAGAAGCAGACCTAAGAAAAAGGTACCATATGATAGCATGTTTACTAGAGGAAATGAGATAATGTATCACCAAGCCTGTTAACTATAATAAATTGCAATAAACAACCTAGGAAGAAAAGGATAACCCTGCCCTATTCAAGGAATGTTAGTGGAGGATATGAAATAGTATAACCAGGCTAATCCAGACTCACTAGAGGGACAAATTATGTTTTAAAAATCTATTTTGTTGGTCAGTCAGCTCCAGATTTTAAATGGAAGCTTCAACAGCTAGCTCTAGGACTCTAAATCCCAATGAATTCTCTTTTAGAAACAGCTTTTTCCATCTTCAACAACTGCAACAAGGCCACTGAGGAAGCAAAGCTAAGGAGAGTCAGGCAGAAGGCTCACTTTACAGCAGTCACCATGGGTGGCAGCCTGCTGCCTAAGGATCACACCAACTCAGGCAGACAAAGCATCTATATCCTGCTTCAACTGTTGAGAGCTTGGCCACTGGAGGAAAGATTGCCCCAGACCTCTCAGCCCCACAGGGAGCCCCCTGGTCCATGTCCCTGGTGTGGGAAAACAGGACTTTGGGGTTGGGAGTGCACTGAACCCCAAAGCGGAGCATGACTGCAGTCTCTTGTGGCAATGACTGGGGAGGACTGATGGGGCCTGGGACAAAAAGTGTTTCCCTGAACAACACCATGGAACATCAACCTGGAGAAGCCCTGTGTGACTTTTGACATAGCAAGTAAGACTATTAAGTTTTTAATTGATACAGGAACCACCTATACAGTTCTGACCTGTCACTCCAAACCTCCCACTTCCTGAACCTGTGAGGTAGTGGAAGATTGCCGCAGTCCAGCCAAGGCATGAGGGAGCAGGCTGAAGGTGGTCAAGGGCGTTGGCGAGAGTGATGAGTCGCACACCAGTTTGAGTGAGAATTGACGACTGACGACTGACTTTATTGCAAGATAAGCTCAGTTTTTATATTCTATTTTTTGGCAAGCGTAAGCATTATCTTTGAAGTTATGCAAGGTTGCAGATGTCATATAGACTTGAGATAAGCACTTTCAGTTTTATGGTGACAGGATGTTAACTTTTTAGGAACAGTAACTTACGGCATAGTAGTTCTTGCTCTGATGTTTAAGATTAGATATGCTAGACTTGTGGTTAAACTTTATGTTTTTAGCTAAAGAGTCATCAAGATTCTGAACTATCTTTTAGGCAGTAGTTTCCTGCTTGTAGTTTACTTTTTAAAATTCTTACAAAGATCTAAAGAAATTCATTTTCTATATAGGCTTAAATTAACCAGGGTTATTTGTAAGATATGGCATCACACCGAAATCATATGTACAGTTAAATTTGCAAGACTATTGTTTTTCTTAACTGTGTAGCAATAATCCTAAA
>JAQZBX010088666.1:0-12726 GCA_029593785.1 Cabassous unicinctus
TCTGTTCTTTGCCTTGCCTTTTATATTCAATTCCCCACCCACCAGGGGGTGGGGCTCAATGCCCTACTGACTGACATGGCCCAGTCAACGCCCTAATCATAATTCAATCATGCCCAGATTAACAGATCAGATTACAGGCATGATCCAATTATATTTTTGGAATTCATAATTACATCAAATTCCCCAACGGTTACACCAAGGTTGGCCTGGCTATAGCCATTGATGAGTGCACAAGCTGCTAGCAACAGGGACCCAATATGGCAGCATTCCCCAAGGTAATCATTCTGCTATTTGGTGGCAGGTTGGTTACATTGGACCACTTCCATCATGGAAGGGGCAGCATTTTGTTCTAACTGGACTGAACACATACTCCACATATGGGTTTGCTTTTCCTGCACACAATGCTTCTGCCAAAACTACCATCTGTGGGCTTACAGAACGCCTATCCACCATCATGGTATTCCACACAGTGTTCAAAGAACCTATTTCATAGCATGGGTACATACTGGTTTTACCACGTTCCCATCATCCTGAAGCAGTTGGATTGATAGAAAGATGGAATGACCTTTTGAAGACTCAGTTATGTTGTCAATTGGGTGGCAATACATTGTAGGGTTGGGACAATGTTCTCCAGGAGGATGTGTATGCTCTAAACCAGCATTCATTCTATGGTGTTTCTCCCATAGCCAGGATTCACCACCCTGGTTCAGTTTGGTCTCACCTTAGCTAATACCATCTTCCAAGATCCTATTTTCAAATGAGTTCACTTCCAGAAAATTGCAGGTTAGGACTTGACCATGTCAAGTGGTCAGGTGCTTGAATCCATAGCACCTGGAAGGGCAAAAAAATTTTTTTAAAGATTTTTATTATGTATTTATTTATTTCTCCCCCCACCCTCTTAGTTTGCACTTGCTGTGTCTGTTCATTGTGTGCTCATTTTCTTTTTTGGAGGCACTGGATCTGAACCTGGGATCTCCCATGTGGGAGGGAGGCACCTAATCACTTGAGCCACTTCTACTCCCTGCTTTGTTGTGTCTCTCATTGTATTTCCCTCCTTGTGTCTCTTTGTTGCATCATCTTGTTGTGTCAGCTCGCTGCACCAGCTGATCATGTCAGCTCGCTGTCTTGCTTGTCTTCTTTAGGAGGCACCAGGAACCGAAACGGGACCTCCCATGTGGTAGGCAGGAGCTCAATCGCTTGAGCCACATCCACTTCCCTCACCCTCATTTTTGAAGGATAGCTTTGCCAGATACAGAATTTTTGGCTGGCAGTTTTTCTCTTTCAGTACCTTAAATACATCATACCACTTTCTTCCCTTCTCCATGGTTTTTGATGAGAGGTTGGCACTTAATCTTATTGAGTTTCTCTTGTATGTGATGCTTTGCTTTTCTCTTGCTGCTTTCAGAATCCTTTCTTTATCTCTGATATTTGTCATTCTGAATAGTAGGTGTTTTGGGGTAGGTCTATTCGGATTTATTGTTTGGGGTATGTTGTCCTTCTTGGATATTGATATTTATGTCCTTCATAAGGGTTGGGAAATTTTTGGTCATTATTTCCTCAAATATTCTTTCTGCCCCTTTTCCATTCTCTTCTCCTTCTGGGATACCAATAATGCAAATATTTCTGCGTTTTGCATTGTCATTCAATTCCCTGAGACTCTGTTCCATTTTTTCCATTCTATTCTTTTTCTGTTCTCCTGTCTTTTCCAGTTCAGATGTTCTGTCTTTGAAATCACTAGTTCTGTCTTCAAGCAGTTCAAATCTGCTCTTATGTGCCTCTAATGTATGTTTAATCTCATCCATCATGTCTTTCACTCCCATAAGGTCTGTTACTTTTCTTTGCAGGCTTTCGAATTGTTCTTTATGCTCTCCCAGTGTCTTCTTAATATCCTTTATTTCTTTTTTTTTTAAAGATTTATTTTTATTCATTTATTCCCCCCCCCGGTTGTTTTG
The DNA here is from genome assembly GCA_029593785.1 of Cabassous unicinctus. Taxonomy (NCBI): domain Eukaryota; kingdom Metazoa; phylum Chordata; class Mammalia; order Cingulata; family Chlamyphoridae; genus Cabassous; species Cabassous unicinctus. Next base: position 1,953 of record JAQZBX010088666.1, read on the forward strand.
TGCTCGCTGTGTGCTCTCTGTGTCCATTCGCTGTGTGCTCTCTGTGTCTGCCTGTCTTCTCTTCAGGAGGCACCAGGAACCAAACCCGGGAACTCCCATGTGGGAGAGAGGCCCTCAATCGCTTGAGCCACCTTAGCTCCCTCCTTTATTTCTTTAGCCATATTTTCTTTAAATTCTTTGAAGTGATTTAGGAGAGTTATGTGATTATCATTGATTAATTGTATTAAATTCTGTATCTATTCAGGATATTTGGTTTGTTCTTTTGTTTCCTAGTATGGCTTGTAATTTTTTGCTGATGTCTAGGCATCTGAATATGTTGGTGAATTTACTCTGATGGCTAATTTCTCTCTCTTGCCTATTTTTTTTTTTCACAGTTCTTCTTTGATATTTGATTCAACTTATTCTCAGTTTTTAAAATTGCCCAGCTTAAGTTTTCAAAATCCTGCAAGGGATGCACTAGTGGGGCACAGAGTTTCTCCCAGGGATTGGATACATAGAGCAGTTTTTGTTGATGCAGTTTCCAGATGAGCCAGCAGATGGAGCTAGTCAATGCACCTTTCCATGGAGGTCTTTTCAGTCTCAGCTTTCCTGTGTTCCCGTGTGTTGAATCTCCAGATTGGAAATTCAAAGCGGGCTCTGCTGGCCCAATTCACTGAAGAAAAACACTCTGACCTCTCCTCCCTTATCCCCAGAAACAGCTGACAGGGAGTAAGATGTCTATTCCCTTCTCAGTTGGCTGCAGTGAGCCAAGTGTTTTACCCCAGCTTAATATCTTAGGGGTGAGGGAGGGGAGCCCTTCCCCACCACCATGGGGGCTTGGTAACTCATGTTTGTCATTTTTGCTTCTTTGTCTCTCTGTTCCTCACCCTCCTGGGAGTTGTATAGTACTGTCCTGGTCTGCAGACCCCCAAAGCAGGTCCCTCAGTCAGCTTTTGGCTCCTTCTCCATTGTTTTTGTGAGAGCACTCAGCTCTGCCTGTTAGTCCATTGTCATCTTCCCACAGTCCTCCTAATTTCTTAAGAAAGTCTTTACTCCTTTGCCTGCCCTATGGCATGTCCTTAAATTCATTTATGCGACATAGCCAGGAACCTAGATACCAGCTCCAATAACAAGAAGGTGATGTTTCAGTTTGAGATATGGCAACTGGTTGAGTTTGAGCTGTTTGTGGGACATGGAAGTGGAATATCCAGTTGGCAGCTGAATGTTTGGACTTGAGGAGAGAAAAAGTGAGACCCAGGCTGGAAATACTGATGTCTTTGCAATTGGCACATGGTGGGTAGCTTCTGTCAGGGCACAGGAGGGATGGAATCACCCAGAAGACAGGGAAAGAGAGCGGAGAGTCAGGTCTAGAATCATGGAAATGAAAATACTTGAAGAAGGGGAAAGCAAGGGAGCCTTGAGGACTAGTCAGAGAAGCCAGGGGTGGCAAGAGGGTGAGGTCAGGGGCCACAAGTGGAGCCCTGAAGGAGGCAGAGACCAACAGTGGTGACTGGAATGGACATAGGGCCCTGGGTCTGGTGCCTGGGAGGTCAGGGGATTCAGTGAGGAAAGTGGCTTGCCTTCAGTGTGGGGAGGCTGGAGATGAGCAGATGGGGAGAAATGAGATGTGGGGAGGCAGACATGATGTTTTTGGAGGTAAGGACCAGGGCCCTTACTAGGTGAGGACTAGAGCTGCCCATGCCTGTCAGTGTGTGGTGCAGAAGGGATGATGTGACAGGGTTTTCATGGATTTGAAGGAATTAGAGGCCCTGAGTGCGGAGGGTAGATGGAAGAGTGTGCTGCTCTGAGTCTAGGCTCAGTGGTCAGCCAGCTTGGGGTCCAGTGGAAGGTGCAGGTTCTGGGCAGAGCCAAGGTGGGGGCTCTGTCTGGCACTTGGGAGCTGTAGGATATCAGTATGTTCATTTCCCTCCTTCATAAAATGAGGGTGGTCAACTAGGCCCAAGGTTGTGGCATGTGTTAATGTGAAGTAATGCGTAGAAAGAACCCAGCACAAAGTCAGTAATTATGGTTGCTCTGCCCCAAACCTTGGAGCCATCCTTGACTTCTTTTTCTCTCTCCCCCATAACCCACATCCAATCTGGAAGCATGTCCTACTTGCTCGACCTTCCGAATATCACATCACATGTTCAGAATCTGCCCACTCTTACCACCACCTTCATCCTGGTCCAAGCCACCGGCATCTCAGCCTGGCTGTTTTGGTGGGTCGCTTCTAATGCTCTCCATACTCCTGCCTTTGCCCTCCCCAATTTACTCTCAACCCACTGCTGAGAGGTTTTGTAAAAACAAAACAAAACAAAATAAAATGAACAAAACACTGTTCCCTTTGCTGGAAACACTCAAAGTAGAAGCCGAGACCTTATAAGGACCGGCAAGGCTGTCCCTGCCCCGCTCCCCGGCCCCACCCTATCTCTCACTTCTTTCCAATCTCACACCCACCACCATTCTCTCCCCAGCTCACTCTTCTGGCCACACTGAAACTCACCAGGCATCCTCCAGCCTCGGAGTTTTTGTCCTGACTGCTCCCTCCTCTGGAATGCTCTCCCCCTAAATTGTCACCTTCTTTGGTGACACCCCCTCTGACCAAAGTCCCACACTCCTTATCCCCTCTCCTGCTTAGCTTCCGCTTAGCATTGATCACCATCTACCCTTTCTGTATGGTTTAAGTTTTTAAACTGTCATCCGGTGTGTAACTCCACGAAGGCAGGGACTTCTTGCGCCCTATTGTCACAGCTGTACTCTCAGCTTCCGGGACAAAGCCTCGCCCCAGTAGGTGCTCAATAAACATTTGATTGACTATATGATGGAAAGTGGAATAACCGCAAGTTGTAAGTATCCTGGTTTCGTCTACTGCAAATCTGGGGGATTAGCCTTGCTTGGCCCGCCGCCCCACGTTTCCTGAAGGGGACGCTGGGCAGAGACTGTGTACGGCCAAATCCCACTGCACTTCACGTAGCTTACAAGGACCAGCGAGGTCCGCACCTGCTGCAGCCAGGGGGAGGCGGGTAACCGTCGGAAGCCCCCAAGGACCCGCCCCAGCCCTCCGCTCCGGCTTCCCTGCGCCCCCACCCCGAGCCCGCCCGCTTCCAGGGTTGGGCCCGCCCATCCCGGGCCCAGGCCCGCCCCCTCGTTCCGGGACCCGCCCTCTCCCCCTCCGGGTCTGCCCGCCCGCCCGGCGTCGGCAGGACGGAGGGGGCGGCGCCTTGGGGCGCGGAGCAGCGCAGCGGCGCGGACGCAGACACAAAGAGCGGCCGGCGGGAGGCGGGCTGGAAGCCACGCGCCTGCCCGGCGACCCCGGCCCCGGCCTCCAGTGCGTTTCGGGGAACCGAGCCGCCCACTCCCCAGGTGAGCCGCGGGGGCGAGGCTGCGGGGGGGGGGGCGCGGGCTGTCCCTCCCGCGCACAGGCGGCGGGCCGGCACCCAGCCCTGGCTGCGCGCCCCTGTCGGAGGGACAGCCTGGGGTGGGGGCGCGGAGGAGAGGGCGCGCATCCCCCGGGGTCTGTGTCCCAGGGAGTCGGCAGGTGGGGCGAAGTGTCCGGGGCCCTGGAGGGGGGCTCGTTGGGGGTGGCACTCAGTGGCCGCCCCTAGGCTCCCTCTCTCTGGTCCCCTCCTCGTCCACCTCCACCCCTCTGTGCCCAGGCGCCCACGGAGGTGTCCGTACCTTCCATTTACCACTGGGTGCGCGGCGAAAGGGACTTCGCGTCTGGGGGCCAGGGTTTCGACAAGTCTGACGTGGTGTCACCCTCCAGGGCTGGGAGGTCTTTTTAAAACAGTGTCCCCCACGGGACCCCAACTGGTGGACCAAACCTTGAAACATCTTAAAATAGCGGCCGCTTGACTGTCCCCTTGGCCTAGAGTTTGCAGTTTTCCGGACCTTTTTGCTAAAGTAGACGTTAAATAACTGGCGTGCGACAGGCAGTAGGGTCGGGGCCAGTCGTTTCTTCTTAAACGGTGGCCATCCTGTGTGGCCGCGGTACCCACTTCGTCCCAGATGCGCTGCCGCTGGGCGGAGAGGCTCCTTGGCTGTTAGTCCCACATTGCCTAGCACCTTCTCTCTACCTTGTCACCCATTAAAAGGTGAGGATCCATTCCTCTGAGAACTGCTAATGTTATTCCACAGAATTGTCTCCTAAACACTTGAGGTATAGGATTTATCTACTTCCTTTCTTTGTGTTAGGATTTTGCATTTGGGAATATTGTTCGAAATGAGGACACTGAGCTGTGGGATGGAGAAGTCTGTTGCGAATTGTATCTGCTCTAACTGTTCTGCAGAGCTGCCCTTCCCTCCCATCATCCTGTTCAGTGGCAAATCCCAGGAGGGGGGAAAAAAAAAGACAGTATTTCTTATTGGGGTGTGTCTACCATCCTTGGGTGTTTCAACTCACAAATCTTGCCCTGGTACTAATGCCACATTGTTACTAGCTCAGTGTAGGGCTGTGTGTTGGCACAGGTCAGAGGTGAAGAAGTCTCTCTGCACTGCCAAACTTAGGTCAAGCTATGGAAGGAGGGAGGGGGTCCAGGGAAAGGACCCTGAAGCCAGATGGGCCTTGGAGAAGAACTCATCCTCTCCTCTCCTCTAGGGGGAGGACAGTCAAATGACATGTTCAAGACCACACCGCCAGGGCTGTCCACAGGAGGGAAGAGCGACCAGTGATTGTGAGTTTCTTCTTAGAGGCCCTTTGCTGTGGTTTCCAGGTTTTTCACATTGAACTTGCAACACTGTTCAAGGCAGGGGAAAAAAATTAATGTTAAAACTACTGTTAAACAGAACAAAACATTTGTTGAATTTAGCTCCTGATTTTTATACTCCCAGACCCATTAATAATGAAGCTGGTTCCCTCTAGGTGGTCACATCATAATTGTCTATCCCCCCCCTCCAAAAGAAAATAACTGCCTTGGTGATTTTTCTTTTTATTTACTAAGACAGCAGCCTAGCAGTTTTATGCACTGTGTGCAAAAGAGGATGTGCATATAGAAAAATGCTGAGCTTTTTAAGAAGCAGTTCTTTCCCCAAACTGTCCCTGTTCTGTTTGACTTGCACTTCTTCTGTTAGTGGCTTAAACTATTACAGATCGAATTGGGCTGTGTTGGCAGATAGAACTGGGAAGTATGTATGTGTTTTAATATAGTTCAGAATTTAAAAAAATTAAAAGGATAATAGCTTTTTTTTTTTTTTTGAGAATTAAAAGATAGCAAGTCTTCTCCAAAGAGCTTGAATGTCTGATAACATTTAGCACGGGCTTGAGAGAAAAAGAAGACCCTCCCCTTTTATGGCAAGTGGCTTTAGATGCTGGTGGTTAGATGCTGCTGCTTTTCTTTGAAGATGGCACTTGTAGCATTTGAGATTTGGGATATGTGACTACATTCTTTCTACCTTTGGATCTTGCCATGAGCCCTTTGCTGCTAGATATCTTTCCTTCCCTGACTCAAGAAAGATTTGGAAGCAAAAGGCTAAAACAGGAACAGTGTCCTGTCCTCACACCTCTTGGGAGTTTCAGGGAAGGAGTCAGGGGTGTGGTGTGGGCCGCTGATTGGAAGGGCGCCTCCAGCTCCACGGCCACTTGACTTCCCAGTTCCTTGGTCATTCATTTGAGAGGCAGTGGCCGTGACTGACCAGATTTTAGGTTTGAGCTTAGTTTAGTCCTTGGCCTCAAGTACAAATTAGAAATTCAGGCTCATAGCCAGAGATTTAGTTAATCACAAGCAGGAGGCCCAAACTGTGGGTCAGACTCTACCTGGAGTTCTTTGGTGGGTCGTGGTAGCAGATGGCTTTCCTTTCCCCATCCTTGAATAACCTTGAGCCTCTAGGCAAGCATTCTTCAACAAATGTTTGACAGTCCTGTCATTTGTGACCATGGGATGGAGGAGTCTTTTGGAGTCTGTTTCATGTTGTTACCCTGTTTTTTATTTTTTATTTTTGTTCTATTACTCTCTTTTGACTGAAGTTGGACCTGTATCTGGTGCCACCAGGCTGCACTTTTCTTTCAAACTTGATTGTTCTTCCTTGGACTTTGGAGGGATAATGGTGAATCTTACCACATGATCCTTCTCGTTTCTTAAAGACTGGTGATCATCTTCCCTGAGTTAAAATCATTTATTGGGTTCTCATATAAACCAAGTGAACTGTATCCAGAATGTTCCAAGAACCAGGGCATAACTTGTTAGAATGCAGATTCTCAGGCCTCCACAGACCTCAGTCAGAAACCCTGGAGGTGGGACAAGCCATCTGTGTGTTAGCAAGCCCTCTAGAGGCTTCTGATGTGCCCAGGTTTGAGAGGCACTGGTATATACCAGTTTTTGTGCATTGACCTATTTTGTCTCTCAGGAGAGGAAACTGGCACTCCTTTTGTGATAGGACACATCCTTTCATAACCTAGTACCTTATTTTGGGATCATCTTTGGTTAATAAGTTAAGATTTTGGTGTGTTGGAGTTTCTCAAAGTAGTCTTTATCACCTTTATTGTTATTTTTATTTTAGTTTTGTTATTGTTCTATTATTGCTGAAGATCTGAGGGGAACTCATTCTTCAAAATCTCTTAAGTTTTTCAGGTTCCAGTGAAGAATTTTACATTAGTAGATGTACATCAGGTAGGATGTTTCTAGCTGCCAGTGATGGAAAACCCAGCTCGGTCTGTTCTAAACAGATAGGAAGGTGCTGAAGCCTGTCAGCATGGTAAATTTCCCACCATATTTCACTGCCTCAGAGTGACCAGGTCATTTCTTTTCTTTTTTAAAAAAATACCATTTCATTGAAGCATATCATTCATACATGAACATACGTAAACAATAAGTGTATAGTAAAAGTTGTGAACTTACAAAACAAACATGAATATCATCATACAGGACTCCATACACCACCCTCCCACCAACACCAGGCATTGTTGTAAAACATTTGTTACAAACTGAAATAGCATCGTCAATATATTGCTATTAACTATAGCCCATATCTTACATTTGGTGTATTTTTGCCCCTGACCAGGACATTTCTTTACCTTAAAAAGAAAGTTGAGTTTTCAGCATTGATAAAAAAGCTGTGACTTGAGTAATCCTGTTTGGATATCCTAAGTGAGAGGGCAGTATGGTTGCTGTTAACTCAAATTCCATTTTTGAGCAAGAGTATCGATGCCAATGAATTGTGCTTTGCTTCTTTCGGGCTTCGTGTGTCTGATGCTGGGATTGAGAATGTGACAAACACAGGAGCAGGTAGACTCGTCCCTGTGGGGGGTGAACTCCCTTTGAACTCCATTCACCCTGGACACTTCCACGGTCTCCTGAAGATGGCATTAAACAATAAACATAAGAACTGACCTCAGACAACACAGTAAAACATTCACTGATTTGGAGTTTTAGTTAAAGAGCCCAGGCATTTAGTAAAGAGTTATAAATGATTTAAAAATAGCCAAGGCAGTGTGCTCAATCTAGACTTTGAGGAATAGGTTGTCACAACCTCAGGGCCAGTTCAGCGGAGCTAGAGCATATTTACCAGCCCTGAACTCAGGTGGCCTGAGGAGGGAGGTGGTGGGACTGCCCATCCACTTGGCCTCGGGAATTCCAGCTTCATTGATGGAAGGGACAAAAGCAGCAGCGGTTTGCAGCCTCATCAGTCCATCAACTTAGGAAAGAACAAAGAACCTCGAGCCAAGGAGACGACTCCTACGCACTCCGCACTCCGGGAGTGTATGTCCCGTGTGGACGGGACAATAAAATGGAAAACTCTATGTCCCTGTGATAACAACTTTGTCCATAAGAGGAACGCGGGGAGGGAGGTGGCCCTGCACTTTCCCCCAGGATGGTTCCTAAGGGCTGACTGCCTCTCCCTGGGGTTCAGGTCCATTCTTGTGGCTGGGCTCCCTCTGAGGCGCCCATTCCCTGAGGACCAAGCAAAGGTGAGTGCTGGGGCGTGAGGGCTCCCCCGAACCAGGCTGGGAGAGAGGCAGGGTACCCCATTTCTAAGCCATCAATAGCTTATTCTTATTTCTGGTAGCATTTACCAAGAAACTTTCTCAAACAGGATGTTTGTGGGGGTCCTAACTAAAACCACAAAGACCTCCCCCTGTGTAATTCAAGATTTGTCCTGGCCCTGCCCCCTGGCAGAGGGATAAGAAATAGATTATAGTTTATGTTGCTTTAGCATCTTTGAAATTGAGCAATTCTTTTTTTTTTTAATTAAAAATTTATTTTTTTATGTCAATCTTTCACGTTACTCAGTAACACAATAACTACAATAACAATAAATGTGCTTTCATCAGCGGTTATGCTCCCCCCTTATTTTGTTCATTCCTCAGTCTTGAGGGATTTGGGACAATATGTCCTCTGCTTCAGGCTGAGAAGGGATGTAGGTATGGAACAGAGGAATGGAATTGTTTTGGAAATTGAGCAATCCTTGATACGTTTTCAATTCTTTTTGAATTCCTACTTTTTCTAATTGTACACAAAATTATTTGTGGGTTTTGCTGTGTCACATTCTCATGATTGTGGTGATCCTTCTGGTAAGATGCACCGAGAAGGATACAAACTCACTCCGGGGGTATTCCTGCCATAGCCTGAATCTAATCTGCAGAGACATCTAGCTCCATTTGCGGAACAGTCTACAGAAACACAGTCTTGGAATCAGCGGCTTCTTGGATTGGATGAAATGTGGTATTTACTCTGGCTTTGTTGTCTGCACAAGTGGGAAAAGAAGCTGGTCTTTGGTGGTTTAGTGTGATGGTACCACCTTTTCAGTTCCTCTGTGTCTCAGAAACATGCTTGTGGTTGGCTTCCTGTCTTTACCTCTACCCCATCCCAAACTGCTCTTCCCCTATACCCCTGACTCAGGGAGCAGAAGCCTGCATCTTAGCCAGTACTGGCTGCTGAATGGCCCCATGGAGGAGCTTCAGGAACTGTCCGGGAAGGGGAGACCCAGAGAGTTCCCCTAACACTGGGTTTGCCTAAGGGATCTAGTGCTGGGGATCCAGCCCTCACCCAGTCACTCCTTGGTACAGATACTAGTTTTAGTTCTGCCTATTTCTTGCTGTATCTTTAGGATCCAAAGGCCTGTGCCTCTTTTTCCCCGTTTGTCAAATGAGACTAGTTTTCCTAGTCAGTTAAGATAACAGACAAGGCAATTTAATAAAAATTTGGGACTTAAAATAGGAGGGATTTTAAAAGTCTTTCATATTAGAATCCTTCAGATCAGGGATTTGCATTATGCAGACAACGTTCTGATCTCAGGTCCCAAATGACTGACAGGTACATGGCAGGACTTTGCTTTCTTGTACTGGTGCCAATTCCAGAGTGGGTCAGGGTGGGTCAGGGTGGGTCAGGGTGGGGTTAATTTAACTGGATGTTTGCAGGGACTTCTTTCTTGACTACCAGGACCAGGCAGTGGAATTTCTAGAATGCCCAGTGGCCTGACGTCATGATTCCTCTCCGCCCTGGGGTTACTGGTCTCTGCAGCATTAGAAACTTGTGGCAGTGTGTCCAGGCTCGTTAGAACTTAAGCCCCATTTGTGTCAGATTTAGATAAGGTGGGATCTGAAGTCATTTTAGTTTACAATAATCCTGTTTGAGGAGAAACTGCTTCAGCCCAGGATTTTAATAGTTTTCATTTCTTTTGCTTGGCATGGACTTCAAGTAATCGCAATAACAAAATGCAGTGATTTCCCCGCCACCTGGCCTCTTTCCTCGGCTTGCCACATTTCATCTGCCTTTAAGACATTAGTTCTTGGCTATTTTGAATCTGCTTTTAGAACCGTTGAGTTGTTGGTATTGACACTGACCTTCACAGCAGGCCCATTCTTTAAAAGAAGTAGCAACCTAAAGTTTCAGTCCTCTCTCCCATTCTGTGGACTTTTAAATATGTGTAGAGAGCAAAGATCAACAATGTTTGTGTGGTATGCCTTCTTTAGGCTCCTAATTGTATGGCTGGATTTCAGAAATGAACGTTGGAATAATCATTACTAATATGGATTCTTGCATGATATTAGGACTTTCTAGTTTGGTTTAGAGCTGGAAGAGATGTTTTCCCATATATTCTGCATATCAGACTCCGGCACTTATTTCGTGGGAAAAAAAGTGGTTTTTTTTGGGTTTTTTTTTTAATGATGATAAATTATTTAATTATAAATAATTCATGAATGAAGAGCTCGATGTTTTTCACCAACTGAACACACTGGTGGAACCAGCACCCAGATCAAGTAACAGAAAATGACTCCAGAATCCCCCTTCCTGTTCTCCTCCAGCCACTAATCTCCAAAGAGTAATCACTGTCTGACTTCTGTAACCATAGATTAGTTTTCCCTGCCTATTTTTGCACTTTATATAAATGGAACCATACATTGTGTATTCTTTGGTACCTGGCTTCTTTTGATCAACAGTGTTTGTGAGATGAAAGGTACTGTTATAATTTCAGCATACCTGTACCTTCTAGGTTTTTGTTTGTTTTAACTTTATTTTGTACATTTAATAATTGAAAATATAAACAAAAACTAAAAAGTAAACACAGATGAATAAATACATACATTTCTCAATTAAAGGTACTGGATACATATAAAAAAATTTTTTTTGAATCAGACAATGTGTTAAACAATATATTTGGTTCATAGTAATGCAGTCATACAGTATTTGTACTTTTGTGTCTGGCTTGCTTAGCTCAAAATAATGTCCTCCAGGTTTATCCATGTTGTCATATGCCTTACAACTTCATTTCTTCTTACAGCTGCATTATATTCCACTGTGTAAATAGACCACAGTTTGTTTATCCATTCGTCTGTTGATGGACACCTGGGTTGTTTCCA
>JAQZBX010088667.1:0-12712 GCA_029593785.1 Cabassous unicinctus
CATTGCTTTTTTGTGCTTGCTGTCTGCTCTCTGTATCCTTCTGTGTCTGCTTGTCCTCTCTTTACATGACACTGGGAACCATCCTGGGACCCTCTGGAGTGGAGAGAGGCTGCTCAATCTCTTGCGCCACCTCAGCTCCCTGGTCTGCTTCATCCCTTATTGTCTCTCTTCTGTGTCTCTTTTTGTTGCATCATCTTGCTGTGCCAGCTCTCTGCGTGGGCCAGCTCTCCGCTCCAGCCAGCTTGCTGCGCGGGCCAGCTTGCTTTTCACCAGGAGGACCCGGGAATCGAACTCTGAACCTCCCACATGGTAGACTGAAGCCCAATCACTTGAGCCACATCTGCTTCCAAAGTGCCTTACTTTTAACACACATCTGAGATTCCAAAACCCCTGTCAGGTGGGAAGGTATTGTAATCTTTTCTTTACAATTGTGGAAAGTAAGGCTTTGAAATATGAAGTTACACAGGGCAATACAACCAAAAATTGTTAGTGCTAGTCCTAGAACCCAAGGGTTTAATTTATATGCTAGGTCTCTTTCTGGTACCTCAGTGCTTCTAAGTTTTGGCTGCATGTTAAAATCACTTTGGCAAGTTAAAGAAAAAAAAGCTCAGGCTAAACCCTAGACCAATTGAATCATGGCCTCTAGGGGTTGGGCTTGGACATGGTATTCTTTTAAACGCCTCAGCTGATTGTAATGTGTAGCTGTAGATGTGAGCTACTGCACTATATCGTGCTGCCTTACCAGGAGCCATGTTGATGATTTCAGATGTTTTGTCTCCTTAACTTTAAAAAGATTACTAAGCCACTCAGGATGCTTTCTAATGACATGGGTAAGGAAGACCATTCTCTCCTTTTTTAAAAAAATTGTGGTAACTTATATATGTGTAATGGAAAATTTACCATTTTAACCATTTATCAATGTATAATTCAGTGGTTTTAATTATGTTTACAATGTTATGCTACCATCCTCACCACTATCCATTATCAAAATTTTTTCTTTACTCTAAACCAAAACTTTGTACCTGTTATGCATCAACTCACCATTCCCCTTCTCCCTCCCCCTCCCAGCACCCAGTAACCTCCAATTTACTTTCTGTCTCTAAGAATTTCCTTATTCTAGATATTTCAGATAAGTAGAATCATGTATTATTTGTCCTTTTGTGTCTGGCTTATTTACTTAGCATAATGTTTTAAGGGTCACCTCCGTTGGAGCATGTATCAGAACTTCATTCTTTTTTACAACTAAATAATATTCCATTGTATAAATACATACGTGTATTACATTTCATTTATCCATTCATCTGAGGATGGACACGTGACTTGTGCCCACCTTTTGTCTATTGTGAATAATATACAAGTATTTTAAATTGGTGTACAAGTATCTGTTTGCATCCCTCTTTTCAATTCTTTTCCTTGTATACCTAGAAGGGGAATTGCTAGGTCATATGATAATTCTATACTTAACTTTTTGAGGTGCCATGAAAATGTTTTCTACAACAGCTCTACCATTTTACATTCCCACTGACAATGTGCAAGCATTCCAATTTATCTGCAGCCTTGCCAGCACTTGTTATTTTCTATTTTTTAAATAATAGCCACCCTAGTGGGTGTGAATTGGTACTTCATTTTTTATTTATTTGCATTTCCCTAAAGGCTAATATTTTTCAGCATCTGTTCAAGTCCATTGCCCATTTTTAAATTGGATTGTCTTTTTGTTGTAGATTTGTAGGATTTTTTTTCATATTCTGAATATTAAACTTTTATCAGATATGTGGTTTCCACATATTTTCTCCCATTTGTAGGTTGTCTATTTACTTTCATGATGAAGTGCATGAAAAGTTCTTAATTTTGATGAAGTCCCACTTTTCTATTTTTTCTTTTGTTGTTCATGCTTTTGGTGTAAATTCTAAGAAACTATTACCTTACACAAGTTCCCGAAGATGCTTCTTATGATTTCTTCTAGTAGTTTTATAGTTTTGGTTCTTATATTTAGGTCTCTGATCCATTTTCAGTTAATTTTTTCTATATGGTGTGAGATAGGTGTCAATCTTCAATCTTTTGCATATGGATATCTAGTTTTCCCTGCATCATTTGTTCAAGAAACTATTCTTTCCCCAATGAGTGGACTTGGCATCCTTGTCAAAGATCAATTGGCCATGGAGGTGAGGGTTTATTTCTGAAATCTCAGTTCAATTCCATTAGTATATATGTTTGTCACTGTGCCAGTACCATGCTGTTTTAATTACTCTAGCTTTGTAATAAACTTTTAAAATCAGGAAGTGTGAGTCCCCCAACTTCATTCTTCTTTTTCAAGATGGTTTTGGCTATTTGGGAACTCTTTCCCCTTCTATGAATTTGTTCATTGGCTTTTCAATTTCTGCAAAGAAGGCTGTTGGAATTTTTATTGAGATTGCATTGAATCTGTACCTCACTTTGGGTAGAATTGAAATCCTAACAACATTTAGTTTTTCAATCCATGAACATGGAATTCCCTTCCATTTATTTAGGTCTTCATTGATTTCTTTTAGCAGTGTTTTGTAGTTTTTCATGTATAAGTCCTTTACATCCTTGGTTCAATTTATTCCTAGATATTTGATTCTTTTAGTTGCTATTGTAAATGGAATTTTTTTCCTTGATTTCCTCTTCACATTGTCCATTGCTAGTGTATAGAAGCATTAATGATTTTTGCATGTTGATCTTGTACTCCATCACTTTACTGAGTTCATTTATTAGTTCTTGTAGCTTTGCTGTGAATTTTTCAGGATTTTCTGTATATAGGATTGTGTCTTCTGCAAATAGGGAGATATTTACTTCTTCCTTTTCAATTTGGATGTCTTTTATTTTATTTTTTTTCTGTCTTGCCTAATTTCTGTGATTAGAACGTCCAGTACAGTTGAATAGCAGTAGAGACAGTGTCTTGGTCCTAATTTTAGAGGGAAGGCTTTCAGTCTTGCACCATTAAATATGATGTTAGTGGTGTTTTTTTTATTTTTTAGTCATTTACTTTTTCAAACTATAGTGTGATGTTAGCAGTGGGTTTTTCATAAATGCCCTTTATCATATTGGGGAAGTTTCCTTATATTCCTAGTTTTCTAAGTGTTTTTATCAAGAAGGGTGCTAGATTTTGTCAGGTGCCTTTTCTACATTCATTGGTGTGATCATGTGGTGTTTTTCTTTTTTCTATTAATGTGAAGTATTAATGTAATTAATTTTCTTATGTTGAACCACCTTTGCATACTTGGGATAAATCCCATGGTCATACATGGTATGTACTTCTTTTTTTTTTATGTTATTTTGTCATTTGTACTTCTTTTAATGTGCTTCTGGATTCAGTTTGCTAGCCTTGCATTGAGGATTATTAATTTAAAAAAATTTGGGGGGGTGGGGGGAGGTACCTGGGATTGAACCTGGGACCTTGTACATGCAGAGCAGGCACTCAACCAGTGAGCTACACCAGTAACCTGTGTTGAGGATTTTTGCATGAAGAATATTTGTGTGTAATTTTATTTCTTGTGGTATCTTTATCTGGCTTTGGTATTAGTTTGATGTTGGTTTTATAGAATGAGTTAGGGAGTGTTTCCTCCTCTTCAATTTTTTGGAAGAGTTTGCGCAGGATTGGTGTTAATTCTTCTTGGAATGTTTGGTAAAATTCACTAGTGAAGCAGTCTGCTCTGGGCTTATTTTTGTTTTGAGGTTTTTGATTATTGATTCAATCTCTTTCTTGTTTTGGTATGATGATATCTTCTGTTTCTTCTTGTATGGAGTAGGTAATTTTTGTGTTTCTAGGAATTTTTCCATTTCATCTAGGTTATATAATTTGTTGGTGCACATTTGTTCATAGTATCCCTTTATAATCCTTTTTATTTCTGTGGTTTTTGTAGTAACGTCCCCTCTTTCATTTCTGACTTTAATTATTTGCATCCTTTCTCTTGTTTCCCTTGTCAATTTAGCTAAAGATTTGTCAATTTTATTGATCTTTTCAAAGAACTAACTATTGGTTTTATTGATTCTCCCTATTTTTTTTTTTTTATTCTCTATTTCATTTATCTCTTTCTTATCTTTGTCATTTCCTTCCTTTTTTTGGCTTTGGTTTTTGTTTCCAGAGTCACAAGACCTAGATGAAAGAAATGCTTTTAGAAATAGACAGTGATTCAGGTCATTCAGTATGAATTTCAATATGTGAAGAATTATTCCTCAATTTCCTAAGCAAAGAAATGCTTATGTTTCTACATGTCACTCTTTCCTTTCAGAGAGAAAAATTCACCTTTTGTTTAGGAATTCTTTTGGAATATTATGCCAAATATATTTTAAAAAGGTGAGTCACTATTACTAAGTATTGGAAAGAATAACATTGGTCTTCTTCTTAAGTGTCCATCTAAAATTAGAAGTGAGTTCTCTTGACTGTGGGTCAAAATATGTGGTTCCAAGTGAGGGGCAGAACTGGAAGAGTTGTTGATCAGGGAAGCACTACCAGTTCTAGCTTTGCCCTGGAGTTGCACAATATGCATCACTATACTCCATCCACTTGGATTGCTAACAGTGTGATTGGGAAAACCCACCAGTCCTTTTATATTATGACTTCCTTATGCTTGAAATCCTGATTTCTACTCCTGCTCAGTAGAATAGAGTATGTCTTAAACTGCTCTGTCCTCCTCCCCAAGAACACTTATTCTTTATTTTATGAATTCTTTCATGTTATATTTTCTGAGCTTTCCTTCTTAAATGTGAGGCTAATTTTTTGGGGGGTGGGGGTAGGGGAAAGCATATTCTTTTCCTTAAAAGTCTGTAGACGGCAGTGGATGGAGTTCAAGTGGTTGTGCGCCTGCTTCCCACATCCTGGGTTCAATCCCTGGTACTTCCTAAAAAAACAAAAAAAACAAACAACAAACAAATGAAAAAACCAACTCAGGGGAGCCAGTGTAGCTCAGTGGTTGAGTGCCAGGTTCCCACATTCAAGGTGCTGTGTTCATTCCCTTGCCACGGTACCAAAAAAAATATCTTTAGATGTTGTTCCATGGTCTTTTCTCTTTTTTCTTCATGGTCTTCTTTTGATTTAGTGTTGCAGACTACATACAGCTCTCCTGATATTTGTTCTTTTTTTAGGTTCTCTATTCTGCCTATTTTTTTTTCTATTTGCCTCATAAATAAGATCAATACAGATGAAGGTCATGTCATTGATTTGTTTTTTTCAAAATGTGGTCTTATGATATTTTTCTCCCCAAATCAAGGAAATATACTTTAGCTTCTCTCTCTGTTTGTATGTACATATATCCTTTTTCAAAAGTTCCTTTTTCAGGGGAGCGGATGTAGCTCAAGTGGTTGAGTGCTTGCTTCCCATGTATGAGGTCCTGGGTTCAATCCCTGGTACTTCCTACAAAAAAAAAAAAGAAAGAAAAGTTCCTTTATCAACAACACTTCTTGAATTGAATCCCTGTTCTTGAGCCTTCATATGTCTCAACTGTTCTTGACATATTTTTTGTTGTTGTTCTTATATCAGTGCCTTTTCCTTTCAGCCTGTTTTCTTGTTAGCTTTTTCTGTTATGTTACAGTTGCAAGAGGGCATGTTTCTTCTTGTACACTACAGAGGATGCCAAAATTTACTGAAATTTTCTCCTTCCTATGTGAAAATAGAAAGTTTTTCTTTTCCTCATGTTTTTTTTTTTTTTTTTTTTTTTTTTTTTTTCTCATTTATTCATTCTGAAATGAGATGAAATTCACTTAGACCCAATGTTTGCTGACTACTAGAATATGAGGACTGGCTTTTACTCTATTATTTGAACACTTGGGTACTAATGAAGTCATTTTTTCAGTTTTACTTCTAGAAATCAATTTCATTTGTACATCTAATAGCTCAGTTCCTAGTATTTAGCAAGTTTTCATATAATGCACATCTACTTCCTTCAGATGGTATCTTCAACCTCCATCACTACCTAACTCCCTGATACACAAAAAATAGAAGAACTATTTTATTTAAAAAAACATAAGTGTATTTTCCATGATTATTTTGTCTTTATCGACAGTATTTACAAAGGAGAACTTTGTCAGTACACTATTGCCAGTCCTCTCCTGCTTTCTAGCAAATTGTTTAATTTGAAGTGCTGTTTCTGATGGATATAAGAAAATGAATATTCATATCGGGTTGTGGGTGGGAGGGCCAGCTGCCCCTTAAATCCGCATCTATGCAATATTGCATGGCTGGCCAGTTTTGTATGGTTCCCAGAGTACAGCCAATGGAAAGTACTGCTTTCAAGTCAGTAGATTCATTCTTCTTCCAGTGGTGTAGCTTGTATTTATTGGAAAACCTTTTAAGATTCTGGCAGCAGTTAAGTACAAGCCCTGATGTTTGGCAGAATGAAACGGACCTCAATTCTGATGTTTCTTCAATAAGGTCTTTAGTATGGTGCTAGTTTTCAGTGTGTTAGTAGGATATATTCCATAGCTAATTGATAGGAGGGAAGGGGCCAGTAATGTTTTTAAGTTGAGAAGACATGGCTGTAAACCAGGATGATTCCAGACAGACCTCGTTCCTTGCTTTTACCTTTTAAAACCTTTCTGTCATAATCACTGGCAAGAGATGAGGCCTTGACAATTAGTCTGATGCACTGTGATTTGTTGAACAATCCAGTTTTTCCCATGAAAAAGTATAGGAGGAGCAACTGAAGACAAGAGAAAGGAAAGAAGAAAAGCAGAGAGGAGGAATGAGAAATAAAGCTTAGATTAGAGACGGTCCCTACAACTGCAGTAGCGATAAATATCTTATTTCTTTGATTCTAAGGTACTAGCAAGCTCAAGGTTAGAAGAAAAAGAAAAAGAAACACTATCTTAAATGTATAAGATTTCTTTTGATTTTAGGGGTGTTAAAATGTGAGAAAATGTGTACCGTAGAATCTGAGAGACATGTAGTACTGTCATGTAGGTTGATGAGAAGCAGTAAATGTTGTGAGTGGAGAAAGCTGGTGACCAAAAAGGGGGAACAATAACACAGTACAGGTTTAGAGAAGGTTCAAGAGTCATGTACCTTCAATAGCCCTGCTGTATTTATACCCCACCCAGTCTTCAGTTCTCTGACTGTCTTCTATGTCCAGAATAGCTAATGCTCATCAATTCTACACAAATTTTTTTCTATATATAAAAGTTATTTTTACTAGGTTGTTTTGATTCTCCATCATTGTAGATTGTTGAAGCACCTGACAGTCTAACAAATGTACCCTGTGGAAACATGTTCTTTAGTAATAATGATAGAATAGCCAACAAAATGTGACATATGTGAGCTATTAACCTTTATGTTTTCTCTGAGCAAATGAGCAATATATGGGCATTTGAAATATGTGTCTCTTAAAATTTCTGTCATGTGAGGTTGTTCAATTCTGTGGTCCCTTTTATATATATACATTTCATGTGAAAGTGACTTATAATGGCATCACTAGCTGTTCATCAATCTCCTTTACATTATGTAAAGTCCACATATGTCCACCCTCTGTCAATCTGTAAATTTACCATGGCATATATACATGAAATGGATTGTTTGTTACCTTTTCTGGAAGGAGAAAAACCATAAATATGAACCAGACTTTAAAGGAACCTAATATAAATCACTTATAAAAATCTGTAGTAGACTGAGAATATGAAAATTGCTGTGAATTATACAGTAGGGTTATGGAAATAATTTTATATGAAAGCAGAAATATACTTCAGTTTCCTACAATAAGGCTCAGTGTTTTGATATCATAGGCTGACCAGATTCTAAGTGGAATGTAGTAGGAAGAGCTATAGTAAAAATTCTGGTTGATAACTGATAGCATGGAACACTGATCCTTACTTGCTATTGGAGATTGCATTTGCTTTATATTGCTATTAAGGTATCATCAAAAATTCCTTACATTTTCTCAGTAATTGCTCTTTGATAATAACATACAAATTTTTAATCCTTTATAAAAAGGAAAAGCTCTATTGAAAAATTTAAACATTATGTTTTCACTTAATTAAAATGTCATTTCTCTGAGATTAGTGTTTAACCTTTGGACTACTTATTTATAAAGCATCCAGGGAATCTCCTTAATTAATTGTTTTTCTTCTCTGTTGTATCTATTTTAACAAGATCTTTCTAAGGAAATTTAATCATAAACATATAAGTTGTAGCCGTTTAAGTATGTATTAAAGAGAATTTCTTTCTACTAAAACTATCATCTCTCAACTAATCAGTTCTGTTTAGCAGAGAGGGTATTCTTTGCGAAGAAAGTTTTATTTATGGTAAGTAACTCTTACACAGTTAAGAGTTACATGTTAAATGCATATCTTTATTTTGAAAGCAAGAAAATTTTCTTTCTATATAAAAAGTGCTTTATTTATGTCATTGGAGTTGAGAGACCTCTGTAATAATATAAGACATAAAGAAAAAGTATAAGACACGGTGCTTGTTCTTAGATTGCTTCTAGATTGTTTGAGATCAAGCTAATATAACTTTTAACAGCACTGGCATTTTAAGACAATATGTGATTAAATTCTGTATGGTGTGCTCAGGCTGCTTTTAAATGTCACTCTTAAAGGAAGCTAGGGACAGGCTACCACTATATTTTTACCCCTATTCACATGTACCTGGAATGAAAACATTCTGAATATTCAGTTTCCAAAAGACTAGGAAATGCTTTCCATTCTTTCTTTCTTTCTTTTTTTTTTTTTTAGGAGGTACTGGGGATTGAATCCAGGACCTCGTACATGGGAAGCAGGCGCTCAACCATCTGCTTCCCGGAAATGTTTTTCTTAATTCATTTCTAAAAAGAAATTTCTTCCATCTAAAACAACCTTTTGTTTTTATATTTAATTATATTTTAAATTATTTCGCTTATACCACCTTCATTTCTAATGAGGTGATGCCTTGGTTCATTGTTAGGCTGAAGTTTCTGAAACATAAAAAGGAAGGATCCCTGCCAAGAATAAAACATATTTCTGGTGGGAATCTGATTATTATTTAATAATATTGTTATCTTATCAACTTTCCACTCATCTATGACAAAGCCCAGAAATACCATTATTTAGTGTCTCATCATTGATTTTCAGTTGAAGCATCAAGGCTGACACATGAGAAAAAAAAATCTTTATCTTCTGAAGTTATCACCTGTAGAACCTTTTTGTTGTAGAATTCTAGGCTTCTTTGAAAACATTTCCAGGATTGATGAATCTGAAAATTCAAGTGATAGATCTATATGAACAAATATTGATGGATAAATTCAAAGGTAGTGGTTGTCTGAATGGATATGTGCTTACTATATCTTTAAAACTGCATGTATAATATGCATAATTGGCAGTCCATAGATTTATTGGTTTATGTTACTGCTATTTTGACTTAAAAATGGAATGAACTCTTTATGACCCTTGCAATGTTTCAAGCAGCTAAAGTACCAGAATTCCATGAAATACAAGCATCTCTTCCCCTGTCTATCATGTTCCAAATTATAGCTCTATATTATTTATTAATCTGAGAATTATTGATTATTTTGGGTTCATCCTTTGAGAATATGTTATTTAAAAAATTATGTGAGCAGTCTATTTCTTTCCACCTTGGGCTGAACCAGAATGTCTTTGGTTTCTATGCTATATTTTATAATCAATCTAGGAGTATTCTGTCATTATCCATAGAAGCTATTATTTAAAGAAAAGTACATTTTTATCAGTTGAAAGGAAATGCAAAGGAAATGAAAGCAACTGTATCTCAGTGCCTACATTGTCATTAACAACTCTAAATTTTGCTTGCAAGTTATTGTAACTGAATCCTAGAACCACTCTATTCATATGAATCATCAGGTTCTAGAGCAGGGGTTCTTAATCTTTTTTGTCCCATGGACCCCTTTGCCAGTCAGGTGGAGTGAGTACTACTGCAATTTATTTATTGCATACATTCATAAGTGAAGGAAATGCTAGATTTCAGTTAGAGGTCAGAGAAAATAAAGATAATAAGTTGTTTTTTTTTTTTTCAGTTCAAGCTCATGGATCCCCTAAAATCTTTCCATAGACCCCTTAAAGGGACTTGTGGGCCCCTGGTTAAGAACCCTTGCTCTAGAGGAATCAGCATGTGGCTAGGAGGTGTTTGAGTTTTGGTTTCATGAGTCCAAAAGAAAGGATATCTGCATCAATGCCAACAAAATAAGCTCTGACTCTGTTATCTTCAAAGCTGCATGAAAGTACATCACTATCAGGAAAAATCAGCTCTGTTGCGTTTATGGAGTATGCCACCATACATTCACATCCATGTGATCATGTAATCAAGCACATGTAGGAGGGAGAGAAACTTCTGATAGAACTACTCTGATCAGACTGGATAACAGCAGCAAACTAGAGTCTCATTATCTAATCAATGTCTGATGTGCTGGGCCCTTGATAATGATGGCTATGCTTATGAGCCTTTGCTCTTGAAATTGAAACTTAACCTAGTGTTGTAGGGTGCCTAAGAGTTACCTACTGGGAAGATCTTCTGTTGCTCAAATGTGGTCTCTCTCCAAGCTGAACTCAGCATATAAATGCAATAACTTCCCCCCAGTGTGGCACATGATTCCCAGAGATGAGCCTCCCTGGCAATCAGGGATTGCTACCAGGTACCAACAAACAATGCAACTGGGAAAAAAACAATGCCTTGATCAAAAAGGGGAAAAGGTAAAGACAAATGAGTTTATATAACTAAGAGACTTCAAAGTGAGTTGGGAGGTCATTCCAGAGGTAATGCTTATGCACATCTCAGCAGGATCTCATTGACAACCAAAGTAGATACTACCCCAAATAGAGGGGCTCCTGAGGGCTATGGAGACATCCAGACACTATAGGCAGGGCATATAGCTCAGGAGGTTGGTCCCTTGCCAGTGGGCCCTACTTTGGAATTTATGCTCCCCGGTGTGACAGAGTTGGACTTAGCTTTGGTTTCCTACACATGGCCCTTCTGTCCTTCTATTTGAACCTATAATTAGTACTAGAGTTGGTAGGTGTACATCCAAGAGACTTAATTCTTTGGGCTGTCCATGTGCCAGCTGGGCCCTGAATCGCAACAGAGTTGCAACACCTACTCTCCAGTTCATTGGACTCACCCAGGACAACTAACAAGGAGGAGACAATGGACAAACGACATACCAAGTAACCGAGAGTGTCTACAACTGCAAGAGAGTCCCATCTATTGGCTGTATAGGATCAAAGGCCCCCCTCAATTAAAGGTGGAGTGTGACAACACCATCAGAGTCCTCAGGATCGGGGAACGAACTATGGACTAAAGCAGACTTACTTGTATTCTACTATAGACTTATTGTGATTCTAGCAATGGAATAACGATCATTGATGTGGAGGCAGTGGCCACTGGAGGTTCTGGGGGTAGGGAGAGGGGAAAAGAGGTGTAATAGGGGCATTTTTGGGACTTGGGATCCCTCCTGAATGACATTACAACGACATATACAGGCCATTATATATCCTGTCATAACTTACAGAGTTGAGTGGGAGAAGGTGTAAACTACAATGTAAACTACAATTCATGCCTAGTGGCAGTGCTCCAAAATGTGTTTATCATGGCAATGAATATACCACACTAATGAAAGATGTTGCCAATGTGGAAAATGTGGGAGGTGTGGGGAGTGGAGCATATGGGAATCCCCTATATATTCTCTGCAACATTTATGTAATCTAAATATCTTTTAAAAAATAATTTAAAAACATTATAAAAAATAACTACCCCCCAAAAACCAAATAGTCCCAGGATTTTTTTAGGGATATATGAAGGCAGGCATCATTTTACTGAGAAACAAATTCCAGTCCTCTTTGTAATTAGTGATATATATCCTTTTTTTAATGCAATACAATGTCCATTGGGAGAAGCCTACTATGTTTTGTATAGAATATCCCTATGATATTGTCCAATACCACTGTTTTGGTACCACTTCTGTTATTAGGTGCCAAGATTTATAGTAGTATTCATGGTAGTAAGTCCATCTGAATATACATGAAAGATATATAAAATTGTTCAAATGATCAAGGGATGGGGCATGGGCACGGTGGGTAGACAATTACTCAATAAATGAGGGAATCTGAATTCCCAGCCTGGAGAGCTCTGCTACATTCCCCAAGGGAGCAGCAACAGTCCCATGAGTGCAGAGGGTGCAGAGGCCGTGTCTGGCAAAAGAGGATGGCCCACTGATGGGTTCTTGTTATTGAGGACTAGCCTTATGAGTATTTGCTCTTCTAATTGAAACTTAGCCTACTATTATGGGGTGCCTAAGGGTTGCCACCTGAGAGCCTCCTTGTTGCTCAAATGTGGCCTCTCTCTAAGCCAAACTCAACATATGAATGCATTACCCTTCTCCCAACGTGGGACATGAATCTTGGGAATGAGCCTCCCTGGCAACAAGGGATTAATACCAAGTGCCAACGGGCAACATGATTGGAAAAAGACCTTGAATAAAAGGGGGAAAAGGTAAAGAGAAATGAGTTCACGTGGCTAAGAGACTTCAAAGAGAGTCGGGAGGTCATCCCAGAGGTAATGCTTAGAACACCAAAGTGGATATCACCCCACACAGAGGGACCCCTGAGGGCTCTGGAAACCCCCAGGTCCTATATAAGTGGGGATAGTCCCAGAGATTGATGCCTAATTAGTGGGCTCTTCATTGGAATCTGTGCTCCTGAGAGTGACAGAGTTGGACTCAAATAAGTCCTCCCTGCACATGGTCCATCAGTCCCTTCTATT
>JAQZBX010088668.1:0-12720 GCA_029593785.1 Cabassous unicinctus
ATTTCTTTAGATCTTTGTAAGAATTTTAAAAAGTAAACTACAAGCAGGAAACTACTGCCTAGAAGATAGTTCAGGATCTTGATGACTCTTTAGCTAAAAACATAAAGTTTAACCACAAGTCTAGCATATCTAATCTTAGACATCAGAGCAAGAACTACTATGCCGTAAGTTACTGTTCCTAAAAAGTTAACATCCTGTCGCCATGAAACTAAAAGCACTTATCTCAAGTCTATATTACGTCTGCAACCTTGCATAACTTCAAAGAAAATGCTTACGCTTGCCAAAAAATAGAATATAAATACTGTGCTTATCTTGCAATAAAGTCAGTTGTCAATTCTCACTCAATCTGGTGTGTCACTCATCACTCTTGCCGACTCCCTTAACCACCTTCAGTCTGCTCCCTCGTGCCTCGGCTGGACCGCGGCATAGATGCAAGAATATTACATTATTACTGTCATCCACACTCCATAGGTCACTCCAGTTGTATTTTTCCCATGCTTCTCCACATTCCCACCACCCTGCAATACTGATGTACATCTGCTCTAGCTCACAAAGGACACCCTTGAATCTGTATCATCAACAACTAATCTCATCCACCTCTGGGTTTACTCTGCTATTCAGTCCCTAGATTATTCTTTAGCTTTCTGTCAATTGGCATTTACATCCGTAGCCCACCATTTTCAGTCACATCCCCATTTATAAACCAGCTGTTACTCACTATAATGTGTTACCATCAACTCTGTACATTTCCACAATTTTACAGTAAAGCTAATTAAGACTTCTACATACATTAAGTATCACTAGTCCATCTCAGTCATCCTCTTATCTCCTTTAAGAATCCACCAACTACCACCAGATCTTGAAGATATTTTCCTAAATTTTCTTCTAGAAGCTTTATGGTTCTTGCTTTTATATTTAGGTTTTGATTCATTTTGAGTTAATTTTTCTATAGAGTTTGAGATAGGTGTCCTCTTTCCTTCTTTTGCTATGGATATCCAATTTTCTAAGAATCATTTATTGAATGGACTGTTCTGCCTGAGCTGGGTGGGTTTGACAGGCTAGTCAAAAATCACTTGACCATAGATGTGAAGGTGTTTTTTAACCATCAGTTCAGTTTCATTGGTCTATGTGTCTGTCTTTATGACAGTACCATGCTGTTTTTACCACTGTAGCTAGGTAATATGACTTAAAGTCCCGAAATGAGAGTCTTCCTACTTTGCTTTTCATTTTTAAGATGTTTCTGGCTATTCAGGACCCCTTACCCTTCCAAATAAGTTTGATTATCATGTTTTCCATATATTTTAAAAATGCTGGTGGAATTTTTATCAGGATTGCATTGAATCTGTATATCAATTTGAGTAGAATTGACATCTTAATGATATTTAGTCTTTCAATCCATGAGCATGGAATGTTCTTCCAATTATTTAGGTCTTTTTAAAATCTCTTTTAAGAATGAGTTGTAGTTTTCTGAATACAAGTGCTTTACATTGTTGGTTAAGTTTAGTCCTGAATATTTGGATTTTATCTGTGATATTTTATTTTCACCACTGTTTTGACACTTTTAGTTACTTTTATTGACATAATCTTCATTTCTAGATTCTCTTCCAGGCCTCTCTCCTGTCTTTTCTTTTCAGGCTATAGCACACCCTTTAGTATTTCCTGCAAAGCAGGTCTCTTGGTTACAAATTCTCTCAGTCTCTTTTTATCTATGAATATTCTAAACTCGCCCTCTTTTTGAAAGACAATCTTGCCAGATATAAGATTCTTGGCTGGAAATGTTTCTCTTGTAGTATCTTAAATATATCATACCACTGTATTCTTGCCTCAATGGTTTCTGATGAGAGATAGGCACTTAATCTTATTGGGTATCCCTTATTTGTTATGCATTGTTTTTCTCTTGCTGCTCTCAGAATTCTCTCTTTGTCTTTGTCTTTGACATTCTGATTAGTATGTGTCTCGGGGTTGGTCTATTCAGATTTTTTCAGATGGGAGTACGTCGTGCTTCTTGGACATGGATATCTATGTCCTTCAATAGTGTTGGGGAATTTTCTACCATTATTTCTTCAAATAATGCCCTTTTTCCCTTCTTTTCTCCTTCTGGGACAGCCAAGGCACATATGTTTGCATGTCTCTTGCTGTCCTTTAGTTCCCTGAGATCTTGTTCAAGTGTTTCCAATTTTTTCTTCATCTGTTCTTTTGTATGTTCACTTTCAGAGGCCATTTCTTCAAGCTCACCAATCCTTTCTTCTGTCTCCTCAAATCTGCTATTATATGATTCCAGTGTATTTTTAATTTCATTTATTGCACCTTTCATTTCCATAGGATCTACTATTTTTCTATGTATGCTTTCAGATTATTCTTTGTGCTCATCCAATGTCTTCTTAATATCCTTAATTTCTTTAGCCATCTCATTGAATTTATTAAGGAGATTTGTTTGAACACCTATGATTGGTTGTTTCAACAACTTTATCTCACCAGGAGGCTTATCTTGTTCCTTTAACTGGGGCCATATCTTCCTGTTTCTTGGTGTGGATTGTAATTTTTTGTTGGTGTCTTGGCATCTGGCTTATTACAATATTTATTCTGGTTGCAGTTTTTCTCTTTAGTTTAGGGCTTCCTGCCCTTTCTCCCTTGTTGGTTGCGTAGTAGGAGCCAAAGATGTAGTTGGTGCTTGTAACCGTTGGGGAATTTGATGTAATTATGAATTCCAAAAATATAATTGGATCATGCCTGTAATCTGATCTGTTAATCTGGGCATGATTGAATTATGATTAGGGCGTTGACTGGGCCATGTCAGTCAGTAGGGCGTTGAGCCCCACCCCCTGGTGGGTGGGGAATTGAATGTATAAGGCAAGGCAAAGAACAGAGGAGAAGCAGTCTTTTGAGAAGCAGTTTTGATGTTGGAAAGAAGGGCCCAGGAGAAGAGAAGCAAGCTGTTCGCCTGATCGTCTACAGCTGACCTTGTGGAGGAAACAGGAGATAAGCCCAGAGAGAAATGCAGCCCCGGGAAGAGAGGAACCCCAGAAGCCTGAACCCTGGCATACGCCGGCAGCTGTCTTGCTCTAACACGTGGCAATGGACTGTGGTGAGAGAAGAAACTTAACGCTTTATGGCCTGGTATCTGTGGACTTCTACCCCAAATAAATACCCTTTATAAAGACCAACCCATTTTTGGTATTTCACATTAGCACCACTTTGGCTGACTAATACAGTGCTATAAGCTGTGGAGGCTCATGCTACCCTCATTGTCCCAAAGACCATTGAAGCTTCTCCCAACTTTCTCCTTTGCTAGGGGTAGGGACAGAGCCACAGCTGTGTGGAATAATCCAACTCATGCAGGCCTATACTGTGGTTGCCCAGAGAGACTGATGAAGCTTCACATCCCTTTCTCCCCTCCCTGGGGCAGGGATGGAGCTGCAGTTGTGGGCAGCAATCTATGCAGTGCATTTCCAAGATGAGCGCAGTTGCCCAGGTAGACTTGTGATTATTCAGTCTGTGCCAGCTAAATGTACCTGCAGTTACCTGGATAGGCTGGTGCAGAGCTCATCAGCTTCCTCCCTGCTAGAGTTTGGGCTGAAGCCTAGGCTAGGACTGCAGGCCAATCTGGGTGAAAGTAACTGGTCTATACCAAAACTGTGATTTTCAGTCAACCCGGCTTCCCCTCATGTTGGGGGTGGAGTCAAAATGGCAGATACTGGCCTTCTTCAACCTTGGAGAGGCTCAAACTTCAGCTGTTCTTAGAGTTATACTTTAGCCAGCTGAATTTACTAATCAGTGGCTGAAATCGGTGGCCAACCGTCTCTTCCTCCTCTGTTTTTGGGAAATGGATCTTAAAATTCCTGCCACAGAATACTCCTGGGGTGGCTTGTGCTGCCAAAGTAGGATGATCCCCAGCATCCACGGCATGGCCTGTAATTTCCCGGAGAGGCTGATGCAGCTCCCCCAGCTTCCTCCCTGCCCGAGGTGGGCCTGGGGCTTAGGCTAGAGCAGCAATCTGATCCAGATGGAAAGAAGCCAGTCCCTACCAGCACAGCACTGTGATTTTCAGTCAGCCCCACGCTCCCTCATGTCAGGCACAGAGTTAAGATGGCGGCCACCAGCTTCTTTCTGACTTGGAGAGGTTCCAACTTTAGCTATTCTTAGGATTATACTTTAGCCTGCAGAATTTACTAATCAGTATCTGAAGTTGGTGCCCAACCATCTCTTCCTCCCCCATTTTGAGAAGTGGAGCTTCCAATTCCAGCCACAGAACAACTCCCGAGGTGGCTTGTGCCTCCAGTGGAGGATGGGCACCAGCCTCCAGGGTGTGGAGGGGTCTACTTACGAATCTTCTCTGCAGATGGGCAGTCTCCTCCTTCCTTTCTTTCAAGCACCAGTGAAAGGTATCTGACATGTTCTCTGCTCTAGATAGTGCTAAAAGCAGTAATTCTCCTTGTTCTAGGTTCTGAAGAATTTATCATTTCTTATCACAATAATTCCACCTCAACATTAGGAGTTAGGGTCCTGAAATCCACTCTTGGATATAAGTTTATTTTTTTAAAAAACTGTTACTTTGGGGGAAAATGGAAAAAATAGGGCTGGGGAATTGAAAGAAATTACAAGTGAATCTATGAAAACCCCAGCATAAAACAATACTAATAGTATATAATGTAATGGCATTTTCCTCATATTCCATCCCTAATAAGAGCTACCATGCAATTCATATATCTGTGACATAATGAGCCTTTAACCTTCCTCTACACTGTAGAGTTTAAGAGCTCCTTTCCACACTTTCTGGCTTGTGACCAAATCTCTATAGTTTTGCTTCTTTATTGTGAATGGGGTTGATAATAGTTGTCCCACTCAAAGGTTTATTGTGAGATTCAAACAAGGTACTTTTGGGAAACCACAGAGGTTGGTTCATGACAACCCTTCAGTACAAGTTAGTTATTATTATTATTATTTTCTTTCTTAATTATACTTCTATTGTTAGACATATTTTAGGATCTTTTTTCCTCACAGGTCCAAAGAGATGCCTGCAAATTTGTATTCTCTTCACTAGAAACACTGTAAAGTGAAAGGATTTTGTTTGCTTGTTTTTGTTTTTTCTTTCCTCTCAATCCAAGATGACAATGGGTTTTATCTTGTGTTCTAATTCTGCTTCTTTGGCAAAGATTGCCTGGAGTTTACTGTGTTGAGAAGAATTATGAGGTTGAGTCCGGGTACCATGGAATATAGTGTTGTCCTTGATAAATTAGCAGAAATTTCTAAGGAACTAGGATGAGGAAGTGAGATCACCTGATGCACATATGCTGGTTCTTTTTTACAGATGATATAGATAGAAATATACAGAGAGATGATAGGTTATCAATGCCTTTCTAAATTTCTTACGAAGATTTTGACCATGCTTGTTACAAACTTACAGAATATCTTTGATGCTTATTTTGAAAAAAAGTCTGAATTATTTCAGTTTTTCAAATTGTTACTTTTCAAGAGCTATTTCTGTAATTGCCCTGCATAATCATTAGAACAGAAGTCCTTTCCCCAATAAAATTTGAACTCCTTTAAGAGCAGAGATGACCTCACTGCTGTATTCTTAGTCCCTAGGTACATTCCAGGCTCGGTAGTCACATAGTAAATATCACTTAGGTGAATTAAAACTTACAAACTTAGCTCAGTCAATTAACCTTTTGACAAACTCTATGGCACCAGCCCTTTGTCTATGGCAAAACTCCTTCCTTCCTAAAGGTAATAGATAGGTTCTATAACTTCTTTTCCTCAAGACTATTTTCTTTTACAAAAATATGGACTCTTTCTTTGCCTTATGGATAATCTTTTCTATTCTTATCCCCTTATTTTACCACTTATTAGCTTTTGCCAATAAGTATATGATGACATTTTTATACATTGCATCTGCAGCATTCACTGTCTAGGATTGTGAAATATGTATTTCATCTATCAAGAGATCTCATGAAATTATTATACTATTTATAAGTAAACTTCAGTTCATTGCTATTTCTCTTTCTGCCTGGGAAATATTTTGTCTCCAAGATTACCTTCTGAATTCATGCTATGTCTTCTACCATGTATTGGCCTTACAGCTTAACTTTCAGAGTTTCACAGAGACAATAATGTCACTCCTGACTACAAAGAAACCAATGGATTAATTAATGCATTTGAACACATTTTGTAAGCTCTAAAGAACAATAATAGAGCTAGGTGATAATATTGCTATTATTGTATTTCTTCACAAAGCACAGATGTTTACCAAAATTATTCTAGGTGGGATACAAGGACACATATTCTAATTTTATTTATGTAGCTTGTTTAAAGTAAAAATCATAAAATCTAATCTAGTGCATAATAGACCATCCATTACAGAGATCATCCCAATGAACCATTATAGCTAACACATTTTGATTATCAACAGAAATTATGTTTGTTTTTGGAAATTTTAAGATTTTGTAAACCAGAAAAACAAAAACAAAAAACCAGAGGATTTCTTTGCTAAATGCTTTGCCATTTCTGAGTATCTCGGTGGCTCTCTGGATACTTGGTATTTAATGC
This sequence comes from Cabassous unicinctus, assembly GCA_029593785.1. Lineage (NCBI taxonomy): Eukaryota > Metazoa > Chordata > Mammalia > Cingulata > Chlamyphoridae > Cabassous > Cabassous unicinctus. The sequence goes on from JAQZBX010088668.1 coordinate 6,547, forward strand.
ATAGTTTTATTCATTTATATAGGTATATGGAGATTTTGTTCTTAGATTTTTTAGAAAAGTCACAATTCATGTTCTGTATTATTTTGTATTGTCTCATGCAAAATACAGAATTTGAACTATTTTCATAGTTCATACTATAATAAACTGGATACATATCTTGAATTAAGAGTTAGATTTTAGACTATTTTCATTTCATTAGCAACTTCTTTCTCAATTAATGTTGTTGTCTGATGAAAAAGGTCCTGATGGTGCTCTCGGATTTAAATCAGCAAAAGCCATTCAGAAACCCATGGTATCTTGCTGGTGCCCTAACTCAGCTGCTCCTCTGTTGTTGTGCCTACTCTTAGGAATAGGTCAACTATGTAGAGCTTGACATGCACACCTTTCTCAGAGCTCTTTAGCTACATTTTAGTACAACTGTCCATTGATAATGTTGACTCTCTCACTGGAATGTAAACCGCTTGAGGACTGGCAGTGGGTAAGGTTTGTCTTTGCAGCCTCTGTGCCTCTTGTTGAAGTAAATTGAACTGAGTCCATCACTGAAGCCTCTGATTCTGGAAAGAGTTATTCCTGTTCATGGAAGGGTGAAATGTTCTTTTATTCTTTTATTGTTTTATTATTTTTGAAATGTTCTTTTTGAGTGTTCTACAACTTAGGGAAGGCCCTCCCACACAGTCTGTGAACCATGCTTGTGCTCAATGTTTTTTGTAGAAACCTGATGAAACATTGGGTCTCATATGTGCCAGTTCATCCAGCACTACATTCTGGGATTCCTTTCCTTTGTCTTCTCTTGCATCTGTAGCTAACCATGTCATTCTGAGTATCTTGAGTCAATCCTTTATAGCTTTCTCCATTAGGTTGACTTTTAAAAGGAAATTTTGTTGGGTATCTCTTTTTTTTTCTTTTTTGCACATCATGATGGCATTTTGTTTGGTTTTGTTTCTTTAATTTAGATCTGCAAGCATTCTGAACAAAGGTACAGTAATTTTCCAACAGAAGTCAAACATAAAAATTGTTCTCCTATATTCTGTTGCAGAAATTGTGTACATTTATAGATGCTGCAACTTAAAAAAAATCATAGTTCATCTGGGCAAAGATCAGTAAATGACAAATGAAATGATGGCCTTTGATGATAGTGCCATCATAAGAAGAAATTTTAGTGTGGAGTGGTGAATTCAGAGTGGGAATATGATGGAAATCAATAAAATGTGGTGCAGTTTCACAATTCATTCAACACACCTTTACAAATGCCTGCTATGTGGCTGGTACTACTAGGTATCTGAGATACACACATGTACAAACATACCCACACACTTACCATTCAGTCATTATTTTAAGACCATAACTTAATAAAAGAAACCAGTTAGGGAGAAAAATATGTGTTATAAAGAAGTGAATAGAAAGAACCATGAAAAATTATCTCTACTAGTAGGAAGTAGGAAAAGCATCATAAAATAGGTAGCATTTGAATTAACCATAAAGAAAAAGAGAATTATTTCAGGTAGTGAAAGCTGGGGCTTTCTAGGGCTCTACAAACACACAGAGGCTTTAAATGGCATAATGAGTTCAGAGAAGTAGAAAATGTTTGGTAGAGTTTTGTGCATGAAAGGGAAGGGTGAGAGATTGAGGCTGGAAAATAGATTAGAGCCAGATAGTAATGGATCTTGCACCCTATGCTAAAGGATTTAGAATGAATGCTGTAAGCAATGGGGAAAAAATGGATGGCTTTAATGTAAAGAAGATGTGATCAATTTTATGTTTCATAATGATTTTTATTGGTGGACTGAAAAATTCATGTGAATGAGAAGAGACTAACAATATATAATCATGTAAGAATTATTACACACTACTGGAAAGGGATTCTATATATGAGACAAGGTCACTTATATTGAAATAATTATTATTTACAAATATTTTCATGGATTAAATGTAGAAGAGTGTGGCATAAGTTAGACATGAAATTAAGTATTTGACAATCATCTTATTTTCTTGCAGAATTTTCTGCTTTTTATAAGCACTCAATAGACACTGGGAGAAAATATCTGTAAGACACTAGGTTTTTAGAAGTATAAAGTGCAAAAACAACACCAAAATCCCAAATAAAAACAATCAAAGGAATCTAGAGCTTTGAGATATGTCCTGATCTGATTGAAAGAACAAAGGTTTATAGTTTGACTTCATTACTTGCTGGCTGTGTGATTGCATAATCCTCATCTATAAACACTAGGAGAGTAAATGAAAATTCATTAGATGCACATTCTGGGTCAGAAGCACACTCTGATTTAAAGGGGTGAAGTTTTGAGAAGACAAAATGACATGATGAGAACTTCTACAGGATAGAAACTTAGTAGATAATAAAAATGGAGGCTTTCAGGATACCTGTCTTGTATTGTCTCCAAAGCCAGTATCTTGAGATTGGATGAGACACATGGGACTAAGGTGGGGTCTAGTAGAAAGAAAGACATGGGCTGTTTAGATGTGACTTAATGTTGTAAGTTAAGGGGTATGCCTTTCCAGGATAAGAGAGTAGAGAAGGGTTTGAGTCTGAAGCGCTAGTATCTATAAAGAGAGTAAATTTCCTGAAGTACCCCCAGTATATATATTCTTCAGAAAGTAAGACAAATATAGTGGTAAGAAGTAAAGTATAATTTAGATCTAATGGAGAATGAATGCTAGAGTCTTTTGAAATGCCCTACTTTTCATTACTATTCATTTTTGGACTCTAGACTTTGGAACTAGAAACACACCTGTTTGCTATATCTTAAGAGATGTTTGAATTGCGTGTCTCTTCCACAGCCTTTGAGGGAGCATACCTTGACCTGGTATATTTCACTTTCATTTCTACAAAGTAGTAAGTAGCATGCCTCCCTGATTCACTCTATTAATCATATGTTAAATAAATAAGCAAACATGTATATTTTTCAGAAACTCTAAAAAGAAGCATTTTCTTTTTTTTTTTTAGGAGGTACTGGGGATTGACCCGGGACCTCATACATGGGGAGCAGGCCCTCAACCACTGAGCTGCATCTGTTTCCTAATGAGAGTTGGCCTTTTTGTTTGTTTCTTTGTTTGTTTTAGGAGGTACCGGGGATCAAACCTGGGACCATGTTTGTAGGAAGCAGGCACTCAACTGCTCCCCAGAAGCATTTTCTTTATTTAAAATTTTTTAATTAAAATTTTTTAAAAATATACTTTTTTTTTTTAAAGAAACTTATGTTACATAAATGTTACACAAAAAATACAAAGGATTCCCATATGCCCCATTCTCTAGCCTTCCCACATTTTCCCACATCAACAACATTGTTCATTAGTGTGGTACATTTGCCACAATTGATGAACACATTTTGGAGCATTGCAACTAAGTGTGTATTAATTATAGTTTACATTATAGATTACACTCTCTCCCATACATTTTTGCACATTATTACAAGATATACAATGAACTGTATCTGTCATTGCAATGTCATTCAGGAAAATTCCCAAGTCCCAAAAATGCCCCCAAATTACACATAATTTTCCCTCTCCCTCCTCTTGGACCCTCCAATGCCCAATGCCTCTACATCAATGATAAAAGTTCTTCCATTGCTAGGATCACAAGTCTATGGTAGAACAACTGCAAATCTACCCTAGTCCATCATCCATTCCGCAATCCTGAGGGTTCTGGGATGGTGATGCCCACTCCACCTCTAATTGAGAGGGGCTTAGATCCCATGGGGCAGATGGGTAGGACTATCTTGCTTGCAATATAGATTCTTTCTTGTCCTTGGGATGGTCGTTGTCCATCCTCATTTCCTTGGTAGTTGTCCTGGGTGAATCCAATGAACTGGAGAGTAGGTGTTGCAACCTGCTGAGATTCAGGGCCCAACTTGCACATGGACAGACCAAAGATTTAAGTCTCTTAGACATAAACTTATCAACTCTAGTACTAAATATAGGTTCAAATAGAGGGACAGAAAAGCCATGTGTATGGAAATCACAACTGAGTCCAACTCTGCCACACCAGGGAGCATAAATTCCAAAGTAGGGCCCACTGAAAGAGTGCCAAACTCCTGAGCTATCTGCCCCTGCCTATAATGTCCTCAGGATCCCTGCTATTTGTGGTTATATTTACTTTGGCAGTCAGTGTGCAGAAACATTTTCTTAAACAAATGCAAACTCTGGTTCCCCAACCCCTACTTGGAGCCAACTAGTTTTATGGACTGTTTAAGAAGTCCAGCAGAACTGAGTGAGTTTCACCCTAAGGAAATCTACTGGAGGCCATACAGACTGAGGAAATGGGCAAATTCCATGAAAGACAAGCTAATCTCTGAGTAAGTTTGCCTGGAATGATCATTTATAATGTGCTTAAATTAAACTACAGCTTAATCCTATTGATAGATTTACTTAGGCTGGGTATAGGGAACTGTGCTGTCTGCAATTAGAAGGACTCTGATGTTTGTCTTTGTACCATTGACAGTTTTTCATACTAGTTAATTTTTAGCATTGGAACTAGTATACCCTGCCTTTTCCAAAATCATCTGGCAACCATTCTGCAGGGACCTGATTAATCCTAGATTTGCAGGGCAGCTGACTCCACAACCTTTATTACTAAGTCCTTTTGATGTTTAACAAGCTTCCCCATCAGGAAGTTGTTTCTTATATCTAAGGGGTCAGCAGCCTTTAGCAGGGGTTCTCAGTCTTTTGAATATAAGGAGATTCTTTTCATTTCCCAGAGCACAACTAGTGATGCATTTGGAAAAAGACCTTGACCAAAAGGAAGAAATACTAAATACAAATGAGTTTTTAAGGCTAAGAGATTTCAAAGTGCATCAGGAGGCTGTTCCAGAGGTTATGCTTATGCACGTCTCTGGAGGATCTCACTGCCTGCCACTGTAAACAGTGCCTCAAGCAGGGGTGCTCCTCAGGGCTCTAGAGACATCTGGAAACTATAGGCAGGGCAGATGACCCCAGTAAATCAGCACTCTTTGGTGGACCTTATCATAATATATTGTAACTTATCTCCCCAATGTAACAGGGTTAGACTCATTTATAATTTCCCTACACATGGATCTTCTGCCCCTTTTATTTGAACCTATGATTAGCACTATACCCATTAAATATATGTCCCAGAGACTTCAATCTTTTGGCTGTTTATATGCTGGTTGAGCCCTGAATCTCAGCAGAGTTGCAGCCAACACCTACTGTCCGGTTCATTGGACTCACCCAGGACAACTAACAAAATGATGATCATGGACAATACCCATCCCAAAAAATGGAGAGTATCTACAACTGCAAGCAAGACATTTCCATCCACCTGCCCCATGTGATCTAAACCCCCTCTCAGTCGGAAGCAGAGTGCGTATCACAATCCCTAAATCCTCAAGACTGAGGAATGGACAAACATAAGGGGAGAACGCAAACATCGACTAAAGTAGACTTATTATATTTTTATAATGGGAGAACTTATAACATTGTAACAGCCTTTTAATTTTGATTTTGCTATTTTTGAAAAACAGAACATGTACATTTCATGGAGACAAATTTAATAATCTTGTCATACCTAATCTCTGACTTTAGTTTCATAACTATAGGGACTTTAAAATTATAGATCATAGATATATTTCCTATATTTTTCTGCTGATTTTAGGATTTCTTCTTTTATTTACAAGTTTAATTGTTCTAGAATTTATGTTGGTATATAGTACGAGGTCCTCAAACCATTTACTAAACATACCATCATTTCTTTAATGAATTCAAACACCAACTTTTCCAGATGTAATAAATAAATGCATTTAGATCTCTTTCTGGACTCTATGTTATTCCATTGACTTGTCTGTTTATGCTTGTATGAGCACAAACCTCTTTTAATTTTATTAGGGTTTTACAAGGTTTGAATAATTTTCATGTAGGGTCTATCTAATTACTATTTGTATTCAAAATTTGCTGAGCTCATTTTAAACAGTTTCTCTCCCAGATGAATTTTAAAACCATGTGTTAACTCCTACCCTACGGCTCAATGGACTCATCCAAGTAACCTGGCGAGGAGACGACGATGGGCAACAGACATCCCAGGGAATGGAGAGGGCCTGCAGCTGAAGGCAAGATAATCCCATCCACTATATCCATGGAATATAAGCCCTCTCTCACTTGGAGGTGGAGTGGACATCACCTTCCAAGTCCACTCAGGATGGGGGG
>JAQZBX010088669.1:0-12724 GCA_029593785.1 Cabassous unicinctus
GCGCCGTGGGCTGATGCGGCAAGACCTCACAGCAAGGGGGAGATAAGCAGACACAGAGAAGACACGCAGTGAATGGATACAGCAGCACAAGCAGCAAGTGGGGGATAAATAAATAAAATAAATAAATCTAAATATTTAAATGGTTGAATTTGCTCAAAATCTGTGGAGGACCTGCTCATATTTTCTGAAGAGTTTCAAATATCTTGTTTCATGAATTGGGTATCAACTTTTTTTCTCTCTTTAAGCCTGCTCTGCCTATGTCCTCCATTCTCAGATCCTCTCCCTAAGACACATAAGGAAATCGGTCCTTTAGTAAAGCTCTTGCCTGTTCATCCAAGGAAGTTCTAGGCTGACAAGGAGGCCTCTGTTGTTTAGGAATGACATAGGTAAACAATTAACGCACACCTACTTTGTTTTAAAACTGAGCTCAGTATTTTCTGTATGTTATCATATAATCTTCATAACACACTATGGTGTAATTATCCCCATTTCAAAAATGTAGAAACAACCAAAAAGTTTAGCTAATTTGTTCAAAATCAAGTGGCTGAGTCAGGATTTGAACCCAGTTCTGTTTTACTCCAAAGTCCCTGAGGGTTCTCTCACCCATGTAGTCCTTTTTACTTTCTCTACTAAAAGACTAATAGGAGGCTGAATCAATGAAAGAATAAACCAAAATTAATTTAAGCTATTTTTTTCTTCCCTTTCTCTCTCCTCCCCCACCCCGTTGTTGTTTGCGCTCATTGTCTGCTCTCTGTGTCCCTTCACTGTGTGTTCTTTCTGTGTCTGCTTGTCTTTTTCTTCTCGTCTTTCTCTTTAGGAGGCACCTCTGGTGTGGGAGAAAGGCACTCAATTGCTTGAGCCGCTCATCTTCCTGGTCTGCTGTGTCTCTCACTGTCTCTCCTCTCCGTCTCCCTTTGTTGTGTTATCTTGCTGTGTCAGCTCTCCACGGCACAGGCCGTCAGCTCTCCGTGGTGTGGTGTGAAAACGGCAGTCTCTTAATGTCCTGGCCTGTTCTGGATCCTGGTCAGCTGGCAGAGGAATCCTTTCTGATAATCCTGTGGCCCTCGGTGGCACCACCAAAGCTGTAGAAGAGGATCCTGAACACATTAATTATGACATAGATCACATTTTTACATTTATCTACTCCGCTCCCCACGATCTTATTCATTATTCACATTCACACAACATTGCATCTTACGATCCAGTGCCCTTGTTCTTCCAGGGAACATAGATCTAAATGCACCCCACTAATGGGGCAGGCCCTTTCATCTCACTGCTCTCTTCCTGAAGACCTTCATGGTGACACGTGAAAGGGCTGTGATGAAAGCATAACATCAGAAGATTTCAAACCTCAGGCTGAAAGTCATCAATAGTAGAAGTCTTTTTAAAAACCTCAAATAGAATAAAAATGTTTCATAAACCAATTTTACCTTTTTACCTTTCCACAATCTCCTGGCTTCCCTGACACCTCTCATCATATGTGTTTTAAATGATTTTGACTTTTAATTACTGTGTAGAGGACTTATGGACAGTTCTCTCTAGCAGGAATTTTCTGATGACAGCCCACTGTGAGACTCGGCTATGTGGTTTACCACCCTGACTACATTTCTAAGGTTTTCTCTGTGGAATGAATACTTTGGTGAATCCTGAAGTCAGACCACTGCCTAAAGACCTTGCCAAATTCAATATATTTATATGCTTTCTATCCAATATGATGTTTTTCATGATCCCAAAGGTGTGAACGCTTGAAAAAGGCTTTATTGCATGCATTGCATTAGTGTGATTTCTCTCCAGGATGTATCTCCTGATGTCTCTTGAGGCCTGAGTTCTGCTTAAAGGCTTTGCCACATTCATTACATTTGTAAGGTTTCTTTCCAGTGAGAATTCTCATATGAATTGGAAGATTGAATTTTGAATAAAATTCTTGTCATATACATTACATTTACATGGGTTTTCTCCAGTGTGGTTTCTCTGATAGCAACAAGGTGTGAACACCAGTTAAAGGATTTACCACATTTATTCCATTTGTACAGTTCCTTTCTACTACGAATTCTCTGATGATTGCTAAGGCTAGAGCTTTGGTTAAAAACATTGTTATGTATATTAGATTCACAATGTTTCTTTTCAGTATGTATTTTGTGAGGTCTATTCAGGTGTGCAAATTGGGTATGGGCTTTACCACATTCATTACTTTTGTAGGTTTCTCTCCAATATAGTTTCTCTTGTTTATTAAGGTTTGAACACACAGTAAAAGCTTTGCCACACTCATTGCATTTGTAAGTTTTCTCCCCAGTATGAATTCTCTGATGTTCTACAGGGCTTGAACTTCAGATAAAAGCCTTACCACATTCATTACATTTGTAAGTTTTATCTCTGGTATGAATTCTTTCATTATCCCAAAAGTATTAATGTTTGGTAAAAGCTTTCCACATTCTTTATGTTTGTAAGTTTTCTCTGGTGTGAATTCTCTCATGATGCAAAAGGTCTGAACATTTCATAAAATCCTGACCACATTCATTATATTTGCATGATTTTTCTCCAGTATGATTTCTCTGATATTTCACGAGGCTTGAACTATGGATAAAAGTCTTGCCACGTGCATTACATGTGTGTGGCTTCTCTCCAGGGTGTGTGTGCTGATGCTTAGAGAGGTGTGAGCACTGATTAAAGGCTTTGCCACATATGTTACATTTTTAAGGTTTCTCTCCAGTGTGGATTCTTTGGTGGATCTTGAGGTCAGACCAATGCTTAAAGACCTTGCCACTTCCAACACATTTGTATGGTTTCTCTCCAAAATGAATTATCTCGTGATCCTAAAGGGATGAACAACCACACTCATTACACTTGTAAGGTTTCTCTCCAGTATGAATTCTCCAATGCCTTGCAAGGTTTGAGTTTTGCTATACACCTTGCTACATACATTACATATATCTGGCTTCTCTCTGATATGGATTCTTTGATGTTTTGTGAGGGTTGAGAACTGGTTGAAGGTTTTGCCACACTCCTTACATTTGTAAGGTTGCTGCTCAGAATGAATTCTCTGATGATTAGCAAGCACTGAGTACTGGCTAAAAGCCTTCCCACATTCATTACATTTGTAAGGTTTGTCTCTAACCTTACAAATTCATTGCTGTTGTGTAAGCAATGAAAACCTTCCCATATTTATTGCACATGTTGGTTTTGACACAAGAAGGAAATCTTTGAAATGGAAAAACCGAGAAACAATTTTTTTTGTTATAGGTCGTAGGCACTCCTTTGCAATTTCTTTTGCCATATCCCCTCTGACTGCTAAATCCACACTTTTCCTAGAAGTTTATTTTATTCATTCAACAAATATTTAACATGTGCCAGTGTTCAAGGAACCGGAGTTAAGGCAGTGAACAAGACAGACACGATCTTTATTCTCAAGGTTGTATTCTTTAGGCAGAGACAGAACAGACAGTAAGCAAAGATTTGCATAGATGAGATAATTTCATACTGCGTTAACTGCAATGAAGAAAATCAATAGAGTGAAGTGATAGACGGGTAATGCTGGGGGAGATACTACCATACAATGGGTCAGGGAAGCCCTCTGTCTAGGGGTGTGGCTCCCGAGTCGAGACACAAAAGATGGGAAAAAGTCAGTTATGGAAAGGAGTTTGAGGCATATGGCACGGCAAAAGGAAAATTCAGCAGGAAAGAGCTTTAGCTATTCTAAAAACATAATGAAAATCAGTATTTATTTGAAGACAATGAGCAAAAAGAGAGAGAAAGAGAGAGAGATGTAAATAAGTGACAGGAGAGGTAAATTTGGCATAATTCTTCCATGAAAAATTCTTAACCCCTCTTTTAACTCAGATGGGTTTTCCTTTTTATTTCCATGTTATTCATTCAACTAACGCACGTGCCTTTTATGTTCCAGAATCTGTGGTAGGTATAGCAAATAATGGGATTTTGAAAACTCAGAATTCCTGTTCCAGGGGATCTCATCATCTTTGAAAGTTCTTTTCATCTACAACTTCTAGAATCTCCTGCACGTCCCCAGTTCTGTGGTGACTTCTCAGTGCTGTGAGCTTGAAATCCATCTGTTTACATTCAATACCAGTTCAAACAAGGACTGTCTTCCCCACTCCTCACATGGCTTCATCTTTTGTGTGACCTTCTCAGACCCAAATCTCTTTCCTTATAATTAGGCTCCCCACTTTCAGGGTCTTAAGTGGTTTTCTAATGCAAATCCTTATTTGCTATCAAACAGCACAAAGGACATCAATTTGGTTCTTCATGTGTTGTCACAGTTGGCAGTGGTCTTAGTATTCAAGCTTGTCAGTATAACGTTTTATGTGTGTATCTTCTTAGAGTTGTCTCAAGTTTGTGTCAATAAATCCAGGAATTCTGTATAGACTCAAACATTATTGTAAAGATATTAGTGAAGAGGCATGCTTGTGATATTTTCTTTACCTTTTCTTAAGAAACTTAAAACCAAACTGGCAGATAGTTGATGAAAAATGACTAAAGAAATTTGCTTACACACACTGATCTACAATCTAAATTCAGAGACCAAGGAGAAGTAGCCTTAAAATTTTAACAATCTGCTAGAAGATACTTCATACATTAACAATCAGAGAGGATATCAGAAAAGCAATGGCCAAGATAAAATTATTTTCATTCTTTCATTAGCAAATATTTATCAATAATTATTTTATGCAAGGCACTGAAGCAAGATAAATTAAAATTGGATTATTCAATGGACATTATTTTATAATTATGAAAATAGTATAAAAGAAAGGAAGGCGCCACAGAGCATAAAAGAAAACGAAGACAAAGATTCAGAAAAGATGGGAGCAGGGGACTAACAGTCTCATGGACTGAGAGTCCAGATTCTGGTTTTACCACCGTATTTATTAGGAATCTGCTAAAGGAGAAACGTAATGCAGGGACTGTCTGCTTATCTCTTTGCAACATTGTTAGTTCTTTAATCATTTGCTCTTCCATCCGCCCAGAACATGCTGTACAGAGCTCTAGTGTTTCCAATCAGCAAAACATCTAGGGTGGGCCAGGACAGTGTTCCGTCCCGGCAGGACCTGGTGTTTTCAAGGTTGGCACCCCAGTTTACTTCAGGGAAACATTCTAACTTTCCGCCATTTTCCCACAATTAGGCAGGTCTAAATATCAAACAAAGTTTGGAAGCTTGAATGTACCATATTTTATTTTATTCTGTGATTCATAAAGCTGAAACAAGTATTTCAAGCCAACCCTAACCATTGCCCAAGTGGGAAAATGAATATAAATTAATTTACTTCACTTTCTCTCATTTACTATTTGATATTCCTTAGATTTCTTAGAAAATGTCAGTAAGTAGAAATATGCATATAGGTCTATAACTATGAATTTCATTTTATATGTATGCTTATAAATGAATTTAATGAATAATTATTTTATTTAAATATCCTTCCTTTGTTCTTTATTCTAGTAGAATAGTAGGTAAAAATGAAGGACACATCATGACTTTACACATCACAATAAAAAATGGTGATGCTCAAAACATGTAACTCTCCACAAGGCAATTAAGCATGAAATAGAGAAATATAGCATATAAATTCAACCATGTAAATTGTGAAACATAAGTAAATGTTCTATTTGTAGTGAGTTTGTGTAAATATCAAAAATGTTCATTAATTTATTTAAAAAAAATTTTAACTTTATTTTGTACATTTAATAATTGAAAATATAAACAATTAAAAACTAAAAAGTAAAGAGAGATGAATAAATATATACATTTCTCAATTAAATGTAATGGATACATATGAATTTTTTTTTTGAATCAAACAATATGTTACACAATATATTTGGTTCATAGTAACGCATTCATACAGTATTTGTCCTTTTGTGTCTGGCTTGCTTCACTCAGCATAATGTCCTCCAGGCTCACCCATGTTGCCATATGCTTTACGACTTCATTTCTTCTTACAGCTGCATAATATTCCATCGTGTGAATAGACCACAGTTTGTTTATCCATTCCTCTGTTGATGGACACCTGGGTTGTTTCTAACTTTTGGCAATGGTGAATAATGTTGCTATGAACATCGGTGTGCAGATGTCTGTTTGTGTCACTGCTCTCAGTTCTTCTGGGTATATAACCAGTAGTGGTATTGCAGGGTCACGTGGCAAGTCTACATTCAACTTCTTTAGGAACTGCCAAACAGTCCTCCATAGTGGCTGTTTCATTCTGCATTCCCACCAGCAAAGAAGAAGTGTTCCTATCTCTCCACATCCTCTCCAACACTTGTAGTTCTCTGTCTTTTTAATAGTGGCCATTCTGATAGGTGTGAAATGATATCTCATTGTAGTTTTGATTTGCATTTCCCTAATCATAAGTGATGCTGAGCATTTATTCATGTGTTTTTTTGCCATCTGTATTTCTTCTTTGAACAAATGTCTATTCAAGTCTTTCGCTCATTTTTTAATTGGGCCGTTTGTCTTTTTATTGTTGAATTGTAACATCTCTTTATATATCCTGGATATTAAACCCTTATCAGATATGAGATTTCCAAATATTAAAAATGTTTATTAAGGGTAGGGGATCCTAAATAGCCAAAACTATCTTGAAAAAGGAGAACAAATTTTGAGGACCCACGCTTTCTGATTTTAAAACTTATTAGAAAGCCACAGTAATCAAAATAGTGTGGTACTAGCACAGGGACCCACATATAGACCAATGGATTCAAATTGAAAGTTCAGAAATAAACCCTCACATCTATGACCAATAGATTTTGGACAAGGGTGCCAAGTCCACTCAATGGGGGAAGAATAGTCTCTTTATCAAATGGTGCTGGAAAAACTGGATATCTATAGGCAAAAGAATGAAGGTGGACCCCTACCTCAAACAACATACAAAAGTTAACTCAGGATGGATCAAAAACTTAAATATAAGAACTAAAAGTATAAAACTCTTAGAAGAAATTATGTGTTGTATGTATGCTACCAGAATATAAATTTTAAAAATCATATAGAGCTGTACAACACAAAAGAGTGAACCCTAAAGTAGACTATGGGCTATAATTAACAATATAATGATAATGATATTGGTTATCAATTGTAACAAAGGTGCCACACTAATGGAAAATGTTAATAATAAGGAAAATTGTGTGTGGTGGGGTATAAAAGAACTCTGTTCTTTCCGCATAATTTTGTTGTAAATCTAAAATTATTTTGATAAAAAATTTAAATGTGTGTCAAGAAAGAAAGAACAAGGATAAACTATGTGTGCCATGTCGGCACGTCCTACTGATACTCCTTCTGACATGTAGACTATGCCTACAATCACGTGCCTCCACTTGTGACTTGGTTGGGGTAGGGAGGGATATGCTAACAGGGTAGGAGAGGGTCTTGGTGATGTGAACTCCCTCCTAAATTGCTGCTGGGCTACTGCAATCTATTTTCTTTGTGATCAACTTTTTATTCTCACCAAATGATTCCATTGTGATTGTAACATTTTATTTAAAAGTGATTGTCTCCTTATTACTCCTACAGAAGAAACCAAAAAATTCACATTTTTCATGCTGATTTCTCTAGAGACACCATTTAAAGATTTTTCTATGTTAATCAACATATAAGAAAATGCACTTATTTAAGTACGCAGCACAGTGAGTTTTGAGGAAAGCATATACCCGCATACCACTGCCACATCACTAACGTTTTCACCACTTTTCACCACACAAAAGTATTCCTTTATACCTGCCCCCAGTCAAAACCCTCACTCAGGGAACCAGGCAACCACTGATTTTTCTGTCACTATAGATTAGATTTGCTTTTCTAGAGTTTCATATAAATGTAATCATACACCATGCCAATTTTTTTGTTCACCATGTTTTTGAGATTCAGCCATGTTGCTGAGATATCAGTAATTTGTTCCTTTTTAGAGCTGAGTAGTATTCTATCGCATGGATGCACAATAATATTTTCAATTAAGTCACCTGCTGATGGACATGGGTTGTTTCCAGTTTTTGGCTATTATGAATAAAACTGCTATTAATATTTGTGAGCAAATATGTGGGTGACCATGCACTTTTTTTTTAAACAACATAGTTTATTTGTTTCAACAATTATTAATATTTTTACATATGTGTTTTCAGTCTTTTATTTTTTATTTTTTTGTAGCTAAGTAATGTGCTTTATTTTTTAAAAAAAGATATTTAGATTATATAAATGTTACATAAAAAATATAGGGGATTCCCATATGCCCCGTTCCCCACACTGCCCACATTTACCCACATTAACAACATCTTTCATTAATGTGGTACATTCATTGTAATTGATGAACACATTTTGGAGCATTGCCACTAAGCGTGGATTATAGTATACATTGTAGCTTACACTCTCTCCCACACAATTCTGTAGATTATGGCGAGGTATATAATGGCCTGTATCTGTTTTTGTAATGTCATTCAGGACAATTCCCAAGTCCTGAAAATACCCCTGTATTACACCTGTTTTCCCTATCCCTGCCCTCAGAACCTCCAGTGGCCCCTACCTCCACATAAATGATATAAGTTCTTCCATTGCTAGAATCACAATAAGTCTGTAGTAGAATACCAATAAGTCCACTCTAGTCCATAGTTCATTCCCCAGTCCTGAGGATTCTGGGATGGTGATGCCCACTCCACCTCTAATTGAGAAGGGGCTTCAGTCCCATGTGGCTGATGGATGGGACTCTCTTGCTTGCAGTTGTAGACTCTCTCGGTTCCTTGGTATGGTGGTTGTCCATCCTCACTTCCATGTTTGTTGTCCTGGGTGAGTCCAATGAACTGGAGAGTAGGTGTCACAACTCCACTGAGGCTCCACTGAGGGCCCAGCTGCCACATGGACAGCCCAAAGATTCAAGTCTCTTGGATATACATCTACCAACTCCAGCACCAACTAAGCTGATGACATCTTGCTGGAACTGTCCACCGTGCACTTTTATTTCACTTGGGTAAATACCTAGGAATGAATTGCTAGATACTGTTATAGCTTTATAAGAAAGTACCACACTGTGCTCCATAATTTGGTTATATCATTTTGCACTCAAACCAAGCAATGCATGAGCGTTCCATTTCTCCACATCCTTGTCAACAATTGATAGTCTTTTATATTAATACTTGTTTTTAATTTTAGTTATTGTAATGGATAAGTAGTGAAATCTTGACGTGGTTTTAATTAGAATTTTGGTAATTAGTAGTAATGTTGAATACTTTTCTTGTGTTCATTGGCCACTCATATAGCTTCTTTTTTGAGGTGTATGTTCATATGTTTTTCCTCATTTTTTTTAGCTTATTTTTGTTATTGAGTTGTAAAGTTGTTAATATGTTCTGGGTACAATTCACTTGTCAGATGCTGTATATGCTTAATGCCAGTCTGTGCTTGCCTTTTCATTTGCAATTTGTCTATTGTTTTTTTTGATTCATGTTTTTTGTCACCTAAGAAACATTTGTCTTTCCCAAAGTCACAAAGATTTTCTTCTGTTTTCTTCTAGTGTGTTAGCATTTATGTTTAGAATTAACATTTTGAATTAATATTTGCATATTGTGTGAGGATATATCCAGGGTTTATTTTTCCCCCTATATATATCCAGTTGTTGAAGTATTATTTATTGAAAAGACTACTCCTTTCCCCCTTTAAACTACCTAGGCACCATGGCCTAAAATCTACTGACCACGTAGGTGTGGGTTTATTTCTGGACTCTCTATTCTGTTCCCTGAAACTATATACCTACCCTTATGCCATGTGGCAGTTTGAGATTGTTTACAAATCCCCAAAAGAGAAAGATTATGTTTGTAAACCAATCTATTTTGGGTGTGATGCCCCTTGATTATATTGGATTCAGCTGAGGGGCCCTTGATTAAATTACCTATTAAAATTAGGGCTTTGATTTGACCAAGTCAGTAAGGTGTGACTCAGGTTAATCACCCCTGCCTTGATGGGCCTATATAAATGGACACTCAAGAAGACACAGGAAAGAGGAGAGAACTTTGATCCTGCGGCCCCAGAGAGAGATGAGCCATTTGCCTGATAGTTTGCAGCTGAAGAACATAGAGCAGTTGAGCAGCTGAGAAGGGCTGGAAAGAAACGAGCCCTATGCCAGAGACTGATATAGGAAGCCCTGAGAGACAAGCCCAGTGCCAGCCTACAACTGAGATCAGGAAGAAGCTGGGCCCACGCAGCCTTAAGAGAAGGGGAAGCCCAGGAAGGAGAGACCAGGCAGAGATCAGCAACCATCTTGCTTCAACTGTGGCAACTGACTTTGGTGAGAGAGCAACCTTTAGATGGACTCTGTAGGGCCTTGTTCTGTAAGCTTTTACCACAAATAAATACCCTTTTAAAAAGTCATCAGATTTCTGATAGTTTACATCAGCACCGCTTTGGCAGACTAATACATGCCAATACATAATAAGTTTTATTATGAGCTCTTTAATAAGTATTCAAGTCAGGAAATATTATTGCTCATTTTTTCCAAAATTATTTTGGTTCTTCTAGTTCCATTGGATTTCCATAAAATTTTAGGAAGTGCTTCTAATTTCTACAAAAAAAACCTGCTGGGATTTTGTTTGGAATAGTATGATAGCTATTGATCAATTTGGGCAGAACTGACATCTTAACACAATTAACTTTTCTGGTCTTTGAACATGGTATATCCATTTATTTATATCTTCTTTAATTTCCCTCAGCAATGTTTTATAAATGCTTGTATACAGATCTCACATATATTTTGTTAAATTTATCCCTAAATATTTCATACCTTTTGGGTGCTATTGTAAATAGCATTTTAAAAATTGAATTTCTAATTGATCATTGCTAGTTTGTAGAAATATTTTTTATTCATTCTGATTTTGGAATATTAACCTAGTAGCCTGCAAACTTGTTATATAGGCTTAAGAGTTGTATTTTTTTCCTTAAATTCCTAAGAATGTCTTTTACAATCATACCAGCTGTGAATAGTGATAGTTTTACTTCTTTCTTTCTAGTATCTATGACTTTTATTCCTTATTTTGCCTAATTGCAATAACTAGAACTTCTAGAACAATGGTGAGTAGAAGTAATGAGAATGGATATTTTTGCCTTACTCCCAATCATAGAGGAAAAGCATTCATTCCTTTGCCATTGAGCATGTTATGAGCTGTAGGTTTTTCATAGATGCCCTTTGTCAGAAATAGAAAGTTTCCTTCTAGTTTGTTGAGAGTTTCTGTCATGAAGTGGTGTTAAATTTTGTCAAATATACTTTCTCCCTCTTTTGAGATGCAGGCTATGCATATACACATTTCTTTATTCTGTCAATATGGTGAATTACCTTGATAGATACTCTAATGTTAAACCAATTTTGCATTCCTGGAAACAAGTTAATGGTATATTATCACTTTTATAGCCTGCTGTTGAGGATGTTTATATCTATATTCATGGGGACTATTGTCCTGTAGTTTATTTTCTTGTGAATTCTTTCTCTGGTTTTGGTATCAGAATAATATTGGTCTAATAAAATAAGTTTGAGAGTCCTCTTTCATCTCTATTTTTTTGGAATAATTTGTGTAGAATTGGTATTTCTTCCTTAAGTTTTTATAATTTCATTAGTGAAGCCGTATGCACCTAGAGTTTTCTTTGGAAATGCTATTAATTATTAATTCAATTTTTAAAAACTTGATACAGAGTTATTTGGCTTTTCCATTCCATCCTGATTCAGTTTTGATCACTTGTGTCTATCAAGGCATTTATATCATCTAAGTTGTCAAATTTATTGGCATAAAGTTATTCATAATGTTCCTTAGTTATCCTTTTAATGTCTGTAGTGATGTCCCTTCTTTCAGTCCTTATATTGCTAATTTGTATTTTCTCCATTTATTTCCTGATCATTACTGCTAGCAGTTTATCAATTTTACCAAACTTTTCAAAGAACCAGCTTTTGGTTTCCTTGATTTTTCTTTATTGTCTGACCATTTTCTATTTCATTGATTTCTACTCTTTGTTATTTTTTTTCTACTGATTTTGGGCTTAATTTACTTTTCTTTTTGCAGTTTCATAAGGAGAAATTAAATCATTGATTTTAGAACAATTTTCATTTCCTAATCACAAATTTCTCTCTAAGCACTGTATTTTTCAGCACAACACATATTTTGGTATGTTGTATTTCATTTTTATTCTTTTCAACATGTTTTGTAATTTCCCAAAGATTTCTTCTTTGACCATGGGTTACTTAAAAGTGTGCTGTTTAATTTCCAAATATTTGGGGGTACTTTTCAGATATATTTCTGTTATTTAGTTCTAATTTAATTTCATTGTCATCAGTGAACATACCCTGAACTACTTCAACCCTTTTAAATTTATTGAGTCTATCTTTGCTAATGTTCCACATCCACTTGAAAAGAATGTATATATTCCCCTGTTATTAAAAGAGTTAATTATAGTTAATATAGAGTTAAATCAATATTTGATTTTTAATATGTCTTTGGCAATTCGGGGCCTCTTACCTCTCCAAATATATTTTGTGGTTAGTTTTTCCAGTTCCTTAAAAAATGCATTGTTGATTTTTATTGGGATTGCATTAAATCTATAGATTAGTTTGGGCAGGATAGACATCTTGATGATGTTTAGTCTTCCTATCCATGAACAGGGAATATTTTTCCATTTATTCAAGTCTTCTTTGATTTCCTTTAACAGTGTTGTGTAGTTTTCTGTATATAAGTCCTTTACATCTTTAGTTAAATTTATTCCTAGGTA